>JANDJT010000168.1:6486358-6508902 GCA_024331685.1 Stegophilus panzeri
ATTTAAGAGGAGCAGACTTCAAAGACTGAACATTGAGGTTTTTTGTATTTGTTTACAAGGTGGAACAGGTTAACGGTGGTTGTTTTTCGCAAACAGCCTGTAAAATTAACTGAAAATAAACTAAATTTAATATCAGAAGGTAAATTAATTTGCCATGGCTCACACTATGTTCCTAAATTTTGTCAATTGACGAGCTCAAGTTTTACAAGTTTTAGGCTCATGCCTACTTATGCATTATATTGTGGCGCATTAATGTTACCATCTCTCTTTTTTTTTTTTTTTTTTTAAAAACCCCTAAACTTCAACCATGCTCCAAATTTTTGACTGTGCTCTTAATTTTTGTAATTAGGAGCACAAGTGCTCCTAAAAGTTGTTACCGTAGAGGCCTGCATACATTTGGAGCCCAGATCTTGATACTGGTGAGAATGTACATCAGTTAGTACTATGGCTTTCTTAATTTTTTTTCAGGACAAAATTCTCTGAGCAATGACTTTTCCATGCATTGTAAAATTCTTGTATGTGAGAATGCAGCAGTTCTGTTGTCATTACTGTCCTACTCCTACATATGATTGTTTTGTGGCATGTAAAAGTTGTACACAAACATCCTGTCTCTCAGCACTGTTGACAAGGCTGGCAGATTGTGTGGTTTCACCTGTTTTGCAATTTAGTAAGTGAAGCTGCAGGAGTAGCACAGTCTAGTGACATTTTTCAGTATGTACAGTATTATGTTTAAAATTATCATGGATTTCAAATTAGTGGTTTTAACTAGCATAAGCATACTGATGAAGTGAGGAGGTCTTCTAGTGTGTGTGTGTGTGTGTGTGTGTGTGTGTGTGTGTGTGTGTGTAAGTAATAGAAGTCCAATTTTGAACTCCTCCATGCTGTCTGAGGAGGAAGCATAAGCTCAGGAACTGCCTGCACTTGTTTATTGGTTTGTATGTGTGTCTATTTGCTAGCCCAGCCCGCACTCTAACAGAGTAAAATCTGGTTCTTAAAATAACTTGGTGTACCATGTCTGAGTAACTGATAAAATGTATTCAGTGTCACGATACACATGATATGTATGTAAAAACAGATTGTGGACACATTTTGATTGTTCGTGATGTAAGAATGTCATATCGCCCACTCCTAACTACAACGCAATAATATGTTATAATCAAATAATGTGTCGGCAATAATTTTTAACCACATTGGCCTTTTTATTTATTTAAATTTCTTTATATAATTTTTTTTTTTTTTTTTTTTTTGCATCTGGTCAGTTGGATGGCATCTTTAGGACAGAAGTGTTGGGGTTGTGTGTTTTTTGGGTTTTTTTTGTTTTTTTTGTTTTGGCTTTGCCTTAACTTCAAGAGGGAGAAAAGTGAGTCTGCCGAGGGAACGACTGTGTATAGTAGATAAGCATTCTGTGAGGTCATTACTGATGCCAGTTCCAAACAGGTGAGGGGCCAGATACCACAACACTCATCTGCTTTGGCAAAGACAAAAAAAACTTGGTTTAAACTGGTTCATTGCTAATTAAAATAACTTGTGTTAAGTTAGTTAAACTAGGGCTGGGCAATACAGCTGCATTTTATCACAATATAATGTTTCATATCATTCAGTGTCGATAGTTATTGATACATTTGAATCTCTTTTTAAACAAAGATGAGTTGGAAAAAAGGTTTGAATTTAACCACTGTATTTTTTTGATTTACCCACTTTATTAAGGCAAATAGCAAATAATTTTAGTTTTAAGGCAAAAACAAAATAGAATTTAAACAAATACCTTATCTTGTATGAAGATTAAATAAATGAATGTTAAAGAAACGCTTGAACTTAATAAATAAAATATTACAAAATGTGCAACGTAAATGTAGATCAACATCGCATTATAGCACCAGGAGTCACGTTCTACGCTCTGGTTTGTGCTCCGCCTGTTAGCATAGTTGGCGTCTCCTCGTATAAAACTTCCACTTTAGCACTTACTTCTGGGTAACACTGCTGATGTCGGCGTCTGACGAGTTGAGTTCTTGCTCTGAGGACACTTGCTGTCCTCCCCAGAGCTGACATTTTACCAGAAAACACAAAAATGGGCAGAAATGTCACACTTCTTCCTTGCCCGCTGTTCAGAGCCACATGTGCACTACAAGTCTCTCGCAGCTTGTTTCTCCGTACTTGGCTGTTCCGGCACATTGGCACAAATAATCAACCAAACTGCAACCGGGTATATTTCACAGAAGCAGTTCGAAAGTAGGGCTGGGCGGTACAACTAAAATTTATAACAAAATAATGTTTCATATCATTCGGTATCGATAATTGTGTTTTTGTTTTTTAAACTAAGACCAGTAGGAAAAAAGGTTTGTATTTAACCACTATTTATTTTACCCACTTTTATTATTACAAGGCACACTGGTTTTAGAAACTTTGCAAATAGCATTAGCTTGAGTCCAAGGCAGATATTGTGAAAAACTGACACACTAGTGACATGTTTCACTTCAGCACACATACTGAGATTTGGCTCATGTGTTGTCATTGATTTGGCTTGGTGTATCGGCCAGATCAAAGAAATACAGGCTAATGGCTGATCACAGTAGGGCTGCAACTAACAATTATTTTCATAATGGATTAGTTGGCTGATAGTTTTTTCGATTAATAGGATGGAGGGCATCCTCCCCCCCATTAATTTAAAATAAATTCCACAAACTGAGTGTTACAAATATAGATATCAGACTAGAACTTTACACAACTGTGTGTCCAACTATATAAGACTGAAAAGAACCAAATACACACACCAGGATATATATTATTAATTTAGGACTAGTTTAATTCTGTGCTTTTTGTGCATCCATTTAAAAAAAAGTGTGTGTGTGTGTGTGTGTGTGTGTGTGAAATAAATAATTTATTTATTTTAGTTTAAGTATTTATGCATTTATTTTTTTTATTTTTATGTATGCACAAAAAGCACTGAATTAAACTACAGTCCTAAATTAATAATAAAAACTCACTTTCACTGCACCTTGTTGTTTCTGTTACTCGCTGCCTTTAGGAATATTGTTTTACTTCTGTTTACTTTTAATCATAGTGTTTTTTAATTAGACTTTACAGATCTTACTCACGCTCCCACTGTGTATCAGCATGTCTACACCACGAGTGAGGATCAACGCGGCCCCGTTACTAAGAGATCACTTCCGTTATAATAAATGACAGAAGTTACACTGCAAGCGCGCAAATACGCCATATAATGCCAATAAACTGAAATTAAACTAAAACCTTTTGCACCAGTTTCCCTTGACCCTTAGACACTGTGGAGCATTTTGGATATAAACATAAGCTTGTGCTCATGCAGCACTGTTTGATCTCCGTTGTGTTTAATATAAAATGCTTCCCTGCCTTAGAGGACTTTCTTCCTCAGTCACTTGACGATTTCGCCTCCGTCTGATGGGGGCTGAGGTCATGTTGGGAATAAAAGGTAATGCTGACGTAAACAGGCTAAAGCTAGTGGTGTCGCATTATGTACATATGACGTCATGCGCCGTCGACTAGGAAGAGGCTTATGCTTCCGGTTAGTAAAAAAAACCCGCTAGTGTTCTATTTGAGAGATTACCCTTCTAAACTTCATACACTAGACTGTAGAGTGCATAGTGTAAGTGTACAGTACTTCATTTGGGACACAACTTTAGTATTTACTCTCCAAAGCGTGTTTTCAAAACAGAACTTAGTGAGTAAATATATCCCGTGCCACGCGCTGACCAACCATCTCGATAATGAGATTCATTGACGACGATTTTCCTAATCAATTATTCTCGATTAGCTGTTGCAGCTAATCTAGATCACATATTTATGCCAGACATTGGCTGATTCTGATTCTGTAGCTGATCCATCCTCCTGTCTGAAGTCTATAGCTGTTGTAAGGTAAGTGATAGGGGGCATGGTGGCATAGTGGTTAGCATGCTAACTTGCATACCTCTTGGGTTAGGGGTTACATTCCCACCTCTGCCCTGAGCTTACCAGGTTTCCCCCTGGTACTCAAGGGGGGATGTGTGTGAGAGAGAGAGATTTCTGCCCTGTAATTGGTTGGCAATCCTGTCCAGGGTGTCCCCCTCCTTGTGCCCAGAGTCCTCCTAGGCTCCCCTTGACCCTGTGTAGGATAAGCAGCACAGAAAATGGATGGATGTAAGAATTAACTTGTTCCTATTGTTTAAGGTGGAGCAACTCGTTTGTTTCACATTACACATAACTGTAAGTGAGTCAAAAAGACAGATTAAGATAAAACCTAAATAAATCTTTACATAAACCTCTACGATGCCACTGTATGTTTGAGTTTAAAATTCCATATATTGCATGTTGTTTTTAATATATAAATGTTTGCTAATTTTCCTATAGGATGCCAATAATTTTACAATCAAGGCAGTCGCCCATATATTATTAAACGACCCACTACTTTAATGAGCATAATCTGTGATTCCTTGTTATATAAAGAAAATCAGTTATGTATGAAATTCTCTAAAATATTCAGGAAAACAAGCCGTCATATAATTAAATAGCGTCTCATTCTCCTTTCTCTGCACAGGTGTTGAGAAGATCTTGGAGTTGTTACTTGGGACAAGAATTTTAGAGGACCTAAGTCAGTTCAAAGGTAATTAAGCTGGAAGTAAGGTCTATGCTGTGACACAATTGATTAGCAAAATGTAATGCTGTATTTGTTTCTTTGCTTTATTATTAAAACAAAGGACACTTTTTAGACTTGGTATAGAGGCTATGCATGTGACCTCACGGTAGCTGGAACTCGGTCACGCCAACCATGTGGCAAAAAGACTGAGCGGTAGCATTAGTGTACAGCATGAATGCCAGAAAAACACAAAAAAAACTAGAGATGCACCGATGTATCAGCTGATAACGGCTATTTTTCACGCTATCGTCCAATAGTTTAAAAACATCCGATGATCAGGGCTGATTATATCCTGTCAGTCAAAAGTGGGAGGGAAAACACACAGATTTCGTGCTGTGTGTAAAGATGATGTCTCGTGTGGAATGATGACAAAACTACAGTTTGTAATCTCTGCATCAGTAATCACTGTAGAAGTCTGCTTCTACAGTGGGGATCAACCAGGAATCTGCATATGTAACAGAGCAAAGGCGACAGAAGCGCAAGCCACGGTCGAAAAATTATAAACAAAAGACACCACTGCCTGGCACTAACCCTCTGGACAGGTATGGACGCAGATCAAAATGTGCTGTTTGTCAAAGCATGTTCCACTGGGCCAAGAACTGTCCACACAGAGGTGAGCAAGTCAAACTGACTGAAGATTGTAAAACGGATGATGTAGAGGAGTGCAACGTTACTCTGTAGGCAAAAGTGTCACCCACTGAAGCAGAAATCTTCGACCTAGTGCTTTGGCTCAGCAATAATACTCTGCATTTACACAGATTGTGTGTGGACTGGAATGGCTAAATAGCTACATAACTGAGCCAAAACAAGAATAAATTTTTTTTTTTTTTTAAATCTGTGGAAGACAAACACACAGTCATAGAACCTTTATGTTTGGGGATGGGAAAAGTAGTCTATTCCACCAGAAAGTTGAAAATTCCTCCAAAAATTGGACAGACTTGAGTGTTATATTTGAAACCAAGTTGTCCCAGCAAAGATTCCACTGCTTTTGAGTAAGGCCTCCATGAAAAGAGCAAGAACAGTGCTGGATATGGGAATGACACTGCAGTGATGTTCAGTCAACCTGTAAAACTTGACTTTACAAGCTCTGATCATTACTGTGTAAACATTATGGACAAGAATAGCTGCTGAAGATGTCACTCTAAACTAGGGATGTCCAATCTTATCTGGAAAGGTTTGGTGCAGGTTTTCATTCCAACCAAGCAGGAGCCACACCTGATTCCACCCGTTTGATCTTGGCTTTCAGTAGACTCAGGTGTGTCTTCTGCTTGGTTGGAATGAAAACCTGCACCCACATCAGCCCTTTCTGGATAAGATTGGACACCCCTGCTCTACAGGAACAAAAGATGAGGATGTACAAAGTCAGTGTGATGAGGAATTACTCATCTCAGGAAAAAATGAGCTCAGCAGAAAAATACAGAATTCTGATGAAGCTTCACAGACAATTTGGTCATGCTTCTGCTGACCGACTGCAGAGGTTTCTGACTAGCTCAGGCAATAAAGATGCTGAATGTACTGTCGTTGTGGAAACAATTTAGTGAATGTGAAACGTGTCCGCGATACAGTAAGACCAAACCGATGCCTGCTGTTGGCCTTCCACTGGCATCTGAGTACAATGAAACTATTGTATATCTGCATGAACTTGAACCAGGTGTGTGGTGTCTCAACATTATTGACCAGTTTAATGCAGGTGGTATCCTGACCACGAAGAAGTCCTCTGAAAAAGTGAAACACTTTTGTCTGTGGCTGGATAGGTGTACATGGTCTACCTCCATAAACTGTTCACTGACAGTGGGGGGGAGAATTTAACAACGATGAGGTGAGAGACATGGTAGAAAACTTCAACATAGAAATAGACAACAGCAGCATACAGCCCGTGGGCAATGGACTTACGGAGCGACACAACCAAACACTTACAGGGATCATAATGAAGTTGAAAACAAATAACTGCTGTAACTGGTGCACTGCATTGGACTGGGTGTTTATGGCAAAGGACACCATGCAAAATATCCATGGCTACAGTCCTCATCAGCTGGTGTTTGGACAGAAACCCAACCTGCCCTCTGTGTTAACCGACAAGCCCCCAGCTTTAGAAGGCACCACAAAAAATGAATGTGTGGCAAAACACATCTTTGCTTTACATGCATCAAGAAAGGCTTTCACAAAAGCAGAGTGTTCAGAAAAAATACGGAGAGCACTGCATAAACAACTGCGTCAGACACATGAGAAATATGAAATGTGTGACGGTGTGTTACAAGAGAGTTGATTGTCGAGAGTGGAAAGGACCAGGAGCTGTCATTGGCCAGGATGGTGCAGTGATGTTTGTCAGACTTGGAGGAACCTGCATTAGGGTACACTACCTCAGACTAAGAAAAGGTAAATGCAGACAGCGGCGATCATGTTATAAAGGATGATGCCGAAAATGACGCGCAAACAGTGCAATGACAGGAGCTGCTCTCAACAACATGGAGGGAACAGAAACCATAACCAAGATGTAGCAGAGTTCGATGCAAATTGAGCACACTGGCATCCACTGGGCGGTAGAATGAAGCAGCGCAGCACACAGTGACGACATTTTTTTAAATATTAAATGATTTATTTATAACTAAGCACATTTTCTGTTTTTACTTTTTGTTTGTTTGTTTATAAGTTGTTCCTTTTTAGATGGGTACCCCCAGTACAGTGTTGCCATGTCTCATGATGATATTGTGTGTTTTGGGGGATTAAATCAAAACATGAAAACAGGAGTTGACTTTTCTAGTGACATCTGGCAACCGTGAGTTAAATGAAGTGAACGAGCCGTCTATTAGAGTTGCTGAAGAGAGCTGTAGTGTACTGTATTTTTACAGACTGAAGAGTTGCTAGTTGCTACAGTTGCAGTTGATTATGATTGGTGAGGAATTATTTAATAAAGAAGTTTGAATTGCACACCACCTTGTAGCGTTAGCATTATTATTAATTTACTGGTGCCCGACGCCGCTGTGGCTACACGAGCAGGTCACAGCCGCAGGTTCAGGTCATTTAGCGGGATCAATAAAAGATGGCAGTTTGTGAGATCGGCGAGTTGAGAGAAGCAGATGTACAGTGTTACTCTTGTGATCATAATGGCTTCTCTGCAGTATTTGCACACTTGTTGACTGAGGTGATGAAAAGCAGTGTGAAAGTAACTGTTGCGCAGTGTAGCTAGATGCATTTTGGACTTCCTGTAGTTTTTATTCCGATTGTATTATACAACTACGAACAGGTCACACGCCTAAATATTTTTTTTCAGTCGCACAAAGTACTTTTCAGTCACAAATGCAAGTGAATGATAATGAGTCTTTATTGATCACATATACATATGCACAGTGAAATTCTTTTCTTCGCATACCCCAGAATGTTATGTCAGAGCGTGGGGTCGGCCATGATACAGCGCCCCTGGAGCAGAGAGGGTTAGGGGCCTTGCTCAAGGGCCCAACAGTGGCAGCTGGGGCTTGAACCCCTGATCTTTCGATCAGTAACTCAGAGCCTTAACCGCCAAGCCACCACTGCCCAATGGTCGCACTGTAGAGCCCTGTGATGGACAGAAGGGAACTGTATACGTCTGTGATAGATATATCATCATAATCAGTTGAACAAGTGACCTATCTGTTTAAGATTGCACATGACCATTTACCGAAGGGCAAAAGGGAAGCTCTCATTGTGGAGTAACTTGTAGTGTGTGGGGGGTTTGGAGGGGAGCGAGCGGTGTTGTGAAAAAATGTCTTTGAATGTAACAAGGGGTGTACACAATTATATAACCAGGTTACTGTACATTTTTCATCGTTTTCCCCTAAAACGGTGGTTCTTGTTTTTCACGTTAATTAATAGGTTAAAATTTCACAATAAAGGTAGAAAAGGTTCTGGCATTTATGGGATTTATCTTGGTTTAATTTTTTTTACACAAAAAGCTGCCATTTTAACAGGGATGTGTAGACTTTTTATATCCACTCTAGCTGAGCAAAAGTTACACAAAACACTGCACAGCTACATGACTGCATGACAAAAGCTTTTATCAACTGAACTGAGTGACCAACAATTTAATTAGGAAATATCCTAATATTCAATGTCTAAAAATAATCTTTTTGTTTAAGTTTTTGTTTGGTATTGGCTAGTTTTAAGTTTTGATGTGATGTTAGGTTGCACATTGGGCATCCATGCTACTGATGAAATGTGGTCAGTGGTGATGCATTGGATTTGAATACCATGTCTGAACTGAGCTGCCGTTATTACTTGGAAGAAAAGGTTTAAATTGAACCACCAGTATGAACTGTCACAAAAGTTGCTGGATACACCTTCCTGCAGAGTTCAGTTCCAATTTGATTTTAGTTAATTAAGGTCTCAAACTACAGCAAATTTGAGGTGGAATAAAACTGTTTGAAGGTTGATTTCTTAGAGGCATTAACCTGTCATGCTCTCTAGTTTGTAGCAAGTGTGTATAATAAATAAATGGCTTATTTCTGTTTTGCTTTTTAGAATTAAATTTCTAGATTTTATTTTTGCTAGTATAGTACACTGACTGATTTGTCTGCTGGGTCCATGAATTGGGACAAAAGTCACAATTGATTTGATTTATATTTCGTCATGTTATATTAGTGATCTGTTGTTGAAAACAGTCACTTGTGGCTGCTTGGCAATGACTAATGCATGCTGGGTTCAGAGGGGTCACTGACTTGTAATTGGGCACTGGAACAATAAGGAGCACTCTCCTCAGAATCTGCACCACTCGTGTAAAACCAGCTACCTAAATGTGATCCAGATGTATTATTTTATTTATGTGAACATTCACATCTATGTCATCCCCAAAATGACCGATGTTCTCAATAGGCTATCTAATTGAACTATATCCAAATACAAATATTGATTACAGAGGGAGTTTAAAAATTTAAAACCCCATTTTAGAAATGTCAGTAAAATACATGAAAATTTTTTATATTATTCTTTGAACATTTTACTTTATCTGCATTTCACTTTTACTATTTTATCCATTTCAGCATGTTCAGTCATTTCCCTCTGGCTGATAGATGAATGTGGTTTCAGGCTTTGTGTGCTTTTTGCATCTTAGATTAGTGGTGGGGTCACATCAGGGACTTTAAAAAGTGAGAGATGTGGATTGGGTCTTGGTGGTTTTAGTTTTCAAAATAGGATAACCCTTTATTGTTACATTGAGTCATAATGGGGGGGAAAAAATCATATTGTTTCTAATTTTGTAAAACTGGGTTATTACGATAAGATCATAACCTGTATAAAATACCATTTCCATTCTTAGCATCTATAATTTTTACTTTTCTTTTTGGATCCACAGATTATAAGCCTCCAAGTGTGTCAAATTGGTCATTTGATGAAAATTGTCTTTTCTGCTGCTTAAGACGAGAGAAAGTGAAGGTAGTTTCTTTTTTGTTTCTTTGTTTCTTCCTTTCATTATTAAGCTGTTCAGTTATTATGGGCATCTTTTCTCATTACAAACTGAATAGTCACATCCATTTAAATTTTTTATTTATTTTAATTTTTTTGGGTTTTGAGAGACCTAAAGCTGTGGTTTTATAACTAGATGAGCGGAAATGATGGAATGCTTCTGTTGAAGTTTATATTAAATGTTTTTTGTGTCCTTTTTAACCAACAGGAACATGTAATTGCGCTCAATAACAAAATTGTGGAAAGTGGAGGCAAACCTTTACTTGGCAAGGATCATTGTAATCTCAGCAGACTTGAGTGGCAAGTAGAAGAATTCCTCAATGCAGTCTTGCACAGGAAAGGTATGTACACCTTAGTTTCCAGTCAGATGTTCTACATACAGGCATTTAAACATAGTACATCGCAGGAAGCCATTTATATGTAAATTTGTGTGTTTTGAACAAAAACATTGTGTTGGGAGAAAATGCTCCTTGTGGTAGTTTAATTTTTTTTCCCCATTGTTTAAAATATACACTCAACATCCACTTTAATAGGAACACCTGTACATCTGTTCATATAAGCAGTTGTCCAATAAGCCAATCATGTGACAATCATGCAGATACAGCTTAAGAGCTTCAGTTAATGTTCACATCAAACATCAGACTGTGGACAAAGTGATAGTGTGACTTTAATTGTAGCATTTTTGTTAGTGCCAGATGGGCTGGTTTTTGGAAAACTGCTGATCTCCTTGGATTTTCACACAGTCTACAGAGTTTACATTGGGAATCAGCTGGTCTTATTCCAGTTTTCAATTGTCCAGTTTCTGTGAGTCTGTGCCCATGATGGCCTGAGATTCTTGTTATTGGCTGACAGGAGTGGAACCTGATGTGGTCTTCTGCTCTTGTAGCCCATCTACCTCAATGTTTTTGTGCATGCTGAGATGCTTTTCTGCTCACTATGGTTATGAATAGTGATTATATGAGCAGCTTCCTGGCAGCTCAAACCAGTCTGGCCATTTTCCTCTGACCTTTTATTAACAAGGGGTTGCTACCCCCAGAACTGTCACTCAGTGATTTTTTTGTTTTTTGCACCATTCTATGTAAAAACTCTAGATACCGTTGTGTGAAAATCCCATGAGATGAGCAGTTTCTGAAATACTCAAACCATGAATATGATTTTATGACTTTATGTATTGTGTTGCTGCAACATGATTGGATAAGTGCATAAATGAGCAGGGGCACAGGTGTTCCTATTAAAGTGGATGGTGAGTTTAATATTTTTCATAAGACATAGGGGGTGGAAAAATCACCAGTATAGCAAAATCTTTTGTATCCCATAGAATATACACCAAGGATTCCAGATCCTCACATCCCTGTGGTGGCTTGTGATACCATGCAACAAATGATCAATCGCTTAATGGTGCATTATACCTCAAATAATAACTCTCAGGACTCGCCTCAGCACAATGGCATGGACCAAAGCCTGCTGAAAACTCACTCTAGCACATCACCCATTGCTGTTGCTACACCTACGGCTGCTGCTTCAACACAGAACCCTGTCCTCAGTAAGCTCCTTATGGATGACCAAGATGCACCTCTGGACCTTTCAGTCAGGAAGGTCAGACCAGAAATCAGTGATCAAGGTATGATATCTCTGCTGTATGTGCTGGTAAACAGAGTTGCCAACACCTGTGGTTTAGTTGTTGAATTTGCGTGTTTTGGTGTAATATCAATTCAAGGTTACTTTTTGTATCGTGCCAGCTTAATCTAGGTGAACTTTGACCTGTGAATTCCTGAACCTCAGTCCTGAGAATCAAAAGAAAATAAGTGGGAGGAGCAGTCATCTCTTTTGCAAAAAAAATTAAATAAAAAATGAGCTAGTCATTATTAAGTAGTGTTCACTCTAGACTTTTGTGTTGCTACTTTTTTCTGTTCTTATGCTCTCACTGGGGAACAAAATACACATAGATAGTGATACAATTGTTTTTTTGTTTTGTTTTTTGTGCTTGCTTCTTTTTCTTGTTAGAAATGTTGGCACCTCTGCAGTAAAAACAAATAGTTAGGTAATGGTCTTTGTTCATATAATATTGTCCCAGCATTGATGTGTGTGACTTTTCAGGTGGTGCTCTGGATCTTTCAATCAAGAAGAGTCGTAATCCAGACAGCATGCTCCTCAGAAGCCCTCATGTGAATTTGACAACACCAGTTATTAAAAAGTTAGTGTGTAAACATTGCATTTGTCTTCTTAAACTTCACCATAAGTTATAAGTGTTTAGGTTTGGGCAGTAATGATATGAAGTATTGTATTGTCTTGTTTGATATGAGGCCCTAAATTTGATCTTGAGTATCGAGCAATACATTCAACATTCTGCATAATAAAGCAGGCTGTTTGTCATAAAATACACACACTCCCTCCTTTGAAAAAGTAGCTTAATATTTATCTTGAATAGGAGAGACTACAATGGTTTAAAAAATATGCTTCTCCTAAGCGTGCTGTTTTGCCACGAGCAAATAATAGTGGTGTGTAACAATATATCGTGATGCAAAAATTGACCGTGTGCATAGTGAAAATGCGGATTCACATTCTGCGAATCCGCATTCTATAAATTATGCGTCTAATGTAACTGCACAGTTTGAACACCAGATGTCCCAGTCTGCATAACCCATATAGTTAAAATGTATAGAGAGCATGTTGGTCACATGATCACATTCTTTCATGGTGAGCCTGCACCATTAAAAGATGGTTGTATGGTTACACAATCATATTATAATCGTCAAAAAGAGCTCTTGTATAGATTTTCAAATGGCACTAGCCCTGCACGACTGTGATCTACAGTGCCCAAGAAAGAGGCCACAGAATTATTTTATTTTTATTTTTTTTAAGCAAACCTCCAACACAATTTTAAGAGTAATTTTGTATTTGTAACACAGTATCTCAATCTGTGTGATTGCTGTTTCTGTAAGATAGTATTTGTTTTTGTTTTCCATTCAGGCAAGCTTCGGATTCAGGTTTTGCTAAAGCACGAGATCTACAGTCATTGTCCACATTACAGCAGTTTATGGCTAAGCTATGTTTGCATCACCAACGGCAGATTGTTGACGCATTTGGATTCTTGCAAACTGAAGTAAATGCTGTGGCTTCCTCCAGTGAAGTGCAAGTGTCCACCCCAGCAGTCCCAGAAAAATCAATAAGCTCAGACTGTGCAGAAGAAAAGTCAGCGATTCAAGGTACTGAAGACACTTTGTCTGTAGCAAGTGACAAGAATGGGGGCCAAGAATCCCTTGTTTCCAAAAATAATGAAGTTTCACCTGCAGAACAGTCCCTGAAAGCTGATGGGCCATCAATTAAGAAAGGATCTTCAATAGTTATTGGTCAGACAGATATCGGAGTTAATGATGACGATAATGATGAATTTAGGAATACAAACATTCAGCCTAAATGTCCAACTCTACTGATCGTGAAAAACAACCTTGGAAACCTTGAAGCCAAAAAGTTGTCTGAGGTTGGCTCAATCATTCAACAACCTAATACTGGCACTTTAGAGCAGAGCCCATGTGCCTCTGACACACAGTCACACACAGATTGCACTGATCATATTGGTGCACTGTCTTCATGTTCTACGAATCAAGGACACACTGACCCTAAATGCCTTCCAGTACGTAGCAATGATACTCCTGTTAAACCCTGCTCAATTCAAAGGACCACAAATGGCATTTCACCTAATTTCTCAAGAACGGCCAAGAAAAGTTGCAGAGGCTCTTACTCTCAACCCAGGCTTGGCTCAATAGGTAACATTGTAAATGATCCTGACATTAAATATGACATTGTCTATGTAGGAAAACCAATTACTGAATGTAAGCTTCAATCACAGAGCCATATGCTTCCAAGGAAAAATGCTAGAAAAAGCACAAGAGGACATCTGTGTTTTGGGGATTGCTGGGAGATAAAAACTGTGCGAACATTGGCCTGTAAGTCTGCTCAGAATGGTAGTGGGAATTATCCTGTTCCTATGCCGGAGATAACCACATCAGTTGCCCCAAAGCAGGCTCTATCTAAACCTGATGGTTTACCTGCTATGACCGTACCTTTTACTGGGGATTGTATGGAAACTGTGATGAACAAAAACCTGTCTGATCACTCAGTGGTGACAGAAATACCTGGAGATGTTGTTGAAATATCAAGTGAGGATTTGATTGTAGAACCTAGTCAAACGGGTCAATCTCAGCAAAAAGAACAAATTCCCTCTTTACTTGCAGATGAGGAATGTGGTCCATTTGTGCAGCAGGATGTGGGTATACATGCCATTTCAGACAGTAGTGAAAGAACTCTCAATTCTTCTGTGGAAAATGAAACAACTGAAAAAATAGAATTTACAGCAAAAGAAACTATAGATGCGCCTTCATCTGGTGCGATATTGGGTGGGTTAGAAACAGAGGTCCATGGTCAAAATGTAGCCACAGAGGCATTGCTAAATACAGTCTCCTCAAGCGTAGAAAACGATTCATCCAAGTCAGAAGGTTTCGGAGTAGGAAGTGATTTGACAAGTAAAAATGCTGCGAAGTGCGATTTCCTACCAGAGTCCCAAGAACCGACTAAATTTTTAAGAAAACAGGTAATGACATGTACAGATAACAGCACATTGTTACAAATGACATGTGTAACTGAAGCAAGCGTGAAAGTAGTGGATTCTACGAATCCAGATAAAGTCGAGTTGAGGATGTCTGATTTAGTGGTTGAGGAAATTACAACAAAGGGTGTTGCAAAACATACCCCCTCTTCAGATAGGTGTTTGCGAAGTGGAGTCTCCAAAGGCATATCTGAACAAACAACTGTCTCTGACATGTCAGACCTGACAAAACCAGCTGAATTGCAGTCAATTATCCATGAAAGAAATATTCTGGAGTCCAAACGGTCATTGATGTGTTCTAAATCGAAGCATACTGAAGAAAACGTGCCATGTCAGGGTGCTCAGTATAACGTAGATGTCACGGATTTTAATCCTGAGAAAGTGCAGCAGGCTGACAGTATAGGTAACAAAGTGTGCACAAGACAGAAGCAAAAGCTATTGATGGTGAAGGAAATGGAGTCTGACAAAAAGCAGAAGGTCCAAGAGCTCCCAACATCAAATGATGAGCTTAAAGGACAAGGTAGTTTGATGAATGATGCTCCTGAAATTGAGGTGAACTGTTCTCCTGAGAGTTCTGAATCTCCTGGAAAAAACAGCCCTGGGAAATCCATAAGGTTTTCTGAAAGAATGCCTTTTAGAAACCAGAGTAGTCAAATTGAGCATTCTGTTAGTGACTCCTGTTCACCTACCAAAAATATTCCACATACCCCTGAACGAATGCCTTTGAGAAGCAGGAATAGCATTAGTGTTGATCAGCCTGTGGATGGAGATACTTGCAGTTCCCCCACTGCAGACCCTGTAGAGAAGCTTGGACGAATGCCTTTGAGAAGCAGGAATAGTGGTTTCGCCGAGCAGACTGTTGGCAAAGATTCCTGCATTTCCCCAAATACGAGCAATTTAGACAGTGTGGCACGCATGCCTTTGAGAAGCCGACATAGTAGTGCAGTCAGTCGCCATGTCATTGAAAGTTCTTCTGATGTTATCAAGGATACATCAGGCACAATCACTGAACAATCCAGTGGTGAGGATAGTGGTGTTACCAGTAAGAAATTAGCGAGCACTGGACACATGCCTCTAAGAAGTGGAAGTGGTCTGATGGTAGAACAGTCATCCAGCTGCAATTCATGTGGTTCAGATGCTGGAACTGTCTCAGAGAGCCCTGGACGCATGTCGTTGAGAAGGAGCAATACTTTTAGTGCTGAAAAGCAGGATGGTTTACAAACACCTCCCAAGAGTAAAAAGCTTTCTCCAAGATTTCAGAAGATATCCAAAACATCTGTACCTTCATTAATCCATAAGGGAGAACACAACAAGAACACTGCTAACATCAAGACTGATAAACTTTATAATGACCAAATGAAAGTCTTTTCTATCCCAGATTCATTTACTTCATTTAACCTACCAACCCCCAGTCCTTTAATCCCCAGTCCATGCAAGTTTTTGGAGGCTTTAAATGGGGAAGCAAACCAACATTTGATTTCAGATTTAAATAGCAAATTTGATAAGATGCAAAAAGGGTGGGTTCAAATGGACAAAGAGGGACAGCCTGCACCAAAACCAAAAAACAAGGCAGACAGACTAAAGGAAATATGGAAAAGCAAACGAAGAATTAGGAAACCAAGGTCATTCGAGCAGCACAAATTCTCTCCTGTGCAAATGTTATTTATGAAATCCTTTGACCTTCCCAATATATGTCGCTGGTTCTTGCAGTCAACAGAAACAAAATCTCTTGTTATTGTAAAGAAGGTAAACACAAGGCTTCCATCTGAAACGCAATTGGGTTTTCAAACCTCGCCTTCTGTGCCAGAGTCATCTGATGGCGTATTCCCAAGTCTACAGGCTGAACGCTTAAAAAAGCACCTGAAAAAGTTTGCCATTGCATCCCCTGTGAAAAGCAACCCCAAGAACAAAAGGCTAATTGCTAAAGCTTTAGCCCAGGCTATCTCTAAGGGCAAAGAAAAACGAGAACCTAGAGCTGCCACACGGATCTCTTCAAAACCACAGAGCTCTACTGGTTTGATACAGACACAGTCCCATGAGAACCACAGCAAGGTTGCTGCAAGTACAAAAAATCCAGCAAGTGCTAGAATTCTGAGAAAATATTCCAATATGCGTGAGAAAAAACAAGTCCAACAAAACTCACTGAAGAATTTAAAGAGGTCGGTAGTAGAGGTAGACAGTAGCCATTCCATAACAAAGAAGGTCTCTAAAGAAAAATTGCCCACAAGGAGAGGACAAAAATCAGCCATTGTCAAGGAAGTGAAACAATTGGCTAAAAAAGCTAAAGCCCCTGCAGCAAAAGAGAAAATCCCAAAAGGTGGTAGAGGGTTAAGAGATTTAAATGAAAAGAGTGGAATCTCCTCAGAGAGGGTGCTTCCCAGAGTATTAAAATCTAACCGTGTAACTGCTCCTAAAACCATGAGTAAAAAAGAAATGCTGGTGAAAACTGGGAAATCTCCACACACAAAAAGTGATTATAAGAAATCACCTCTTCATAAAGGTCCTGAAAGCTTCATGTCTCCATTTCAAATTATAGACACAAAGCCTCTGTTATCAGAAGACCAGGTTCTCACAAGGTCTCAGAGAAAGATGGAAGCCACACTTGCACAAACTGGATCCCCAAAAACCTCTACAAAAAGAGCCTTGGAAACCTCAATCACATCAGCCAAGCGGACACGAACATCAAAGTGAAGGATAGAAATAGATAGACTGCTGTTGCAGATGGGTGATTGGTGTTTCCACAAGTGAGAATTGTTTCTTTTCTGGGAAGAATATTGCACAGCTTCATTATTACGAAGCATAAAAGTTGTTTGACTTTCTCCCTGTTGTCTTTAGTGCAGACCCATGAAAACAACTGCATGCAGAAATTCACCACAATGTTCACAATCAAATGTACACGGTTTATTGTAAACATTTCTATATTAGCATTAGTGTTGTCACTAGCCTTTATTCAACTAATTAGTGTTGTGCACTTGATGTTGCAAAGGTACAGTATGCCCAGAACGGTCATTCTGTTGATTATAACAAAATGTAGTGTGCTGGTTGACTTAGAAATTGCTCATTAATAACCTATACCCTATCAACAATTAGAGCTGGTTTTGTGACCTTGATAATGTGCCTTAAGTAACAGACTGTTCCTTAAACCATGGAATCCTCTATTCTGCACGCATCATTTTGTTTAAAGGTATCCTTATGCCCAAGCTATAGCTGAGTTCTGTTTCCTACCATACTCATTTCTTCTTCTAAGCATTTAAACACGTCTTTCTGTATTCCTTATTTAGGTTTTCTATATTTCAAAGTAATTCAAGGAGCATTAAACATTTTCTGAATACTTGGATCATTCTGTAATTTCCATTTTGTTACCGTGATATTTATTGTTCGTTATATTTTTAGTTTAACCTGTTACTTGTTGCCTTAATTGTGTTTGCGCCGTTATCTCATTTATTTGCTGATGATCAGCTACCTTGAAATTTTTGATTTAATTTCATTAGAGCTTAATATAACTAACTATAACTTATGAATAATCAGGTCAGTGGCTTGTCATAATGACTTTATGATGTTTGTTCAGTTAACAGGCTTTGTTGTCTTCTGAAGATGCTTTAGCTAATATCTGTTCTGGAGGTTGCAGAAGAGTCTAGAGCAGTCATGTATAAGTCATGTATCTATTTATGAACTCTGTGCAGTACATGGTTGTGATGTCTGGATTCCCAAACCCATAAGTGAATTGAAAGAAGAATAGGAAGATCCTTGGGTGCAAAAGTATTCGCGTTTGTGTTTCTCTGAATTTGAAGTCTATGCATGCAAGGTGATGTGTATCATCTGCAGATATTTCTTGAAAGCTTGACTCTTTGACCATTATGAAAATGTGACTAAAAATAAGTGAAGGCTAATGTCCATTAGTTTCAGTTTTGGACAGACATTTTGCTTTGACTGCTGGATTTCTAAGCTGGATTTGAATGTCATCTGAATGAACATGTGAAACTTTTTAATTGTCTACAATTTAAAACTATTTAAAAAAAAAAAAAAAAAAAAAAAAATCAATGTGCTGCCATTTGCAAAATTATTTACTCTAATTATAGGATTAAACATAATTTTGTATTTTGGGGAGGTATTTGGTGGAGGTCATTTGTCCTCAGTCCTTTAATGTTTTACCTTAGCACAACTGTATGTTTCTTTTCTTTTTTTTTTTTTTTTCTTTTGACTGAGTAATATCTTGTAAAATGCAAAGGTATACACTTTGTAGTTTTGATTGATATTTAATGTTACCATGGGTATCATTGACAGTTTGATTTACCCACCAAATACCAGACTTGAATATTTTACTTTACTATTGATATTTATAGTTTTTTGGTTTTGTATATTTGAAAAGAGAGCACAGGTGTATTTGTGTAATGTTTCTAAGGTTCTGCTAAAACTGGTATAAATTGTTTTAATTCAACTGTTTCCTTGTTGAATTTTGCATGTGCGCGTGTGCGCGCACACACACACCCCTCATCCGCTTTAATAGGAACACCTGCTCATTTGTGCAGTTAGCAAATCATGTGGCAGCAGCACAATGCCTATAATCGTGCAGATCTAGGTCTAGGAAAATCTCTCCTGAGATTTTCACACATGGCAGTCTCTAGAGTTTACACAAAATGGTACAAAAACATCCTGTGAGTGGCAGCTCTGGAGGCTAAAACACCTTGTTGATTAGAGAGGTCAGAGGTGGTTTGAGCTATCAGGAAGTCTGTAGTAACTCAAATAAGCACTCTTTACAACTGTGGTGAGCATCAAACTTTGAGGTGGATGGGCTACAACAGCAGAAGACCATATCATGTTCCACTCTTGTCAGCCAAGAATTAGAAGAAGCTGAGGCTATCAGGCACAGACTCCCAGAAACTGGGCAGCTAAAGATTGGGAGAAAAAAAAAGTCCCCCCCCCCCCCCCCCCCCATGTTAGGCGTTCTCTGCATTCTGAGATGCTACTTGTAAAGAGTAGTTTATTTGAGTTACTGTAGGCTTTGTGTCTGCTCGAACTAGGATGATTATTCTCTGATCTCTCTCATTAACGAGGCATTTTCATCTGTAGAACTGCTGTTCATGGTATTTTTATTTATTTATTTATTTTTGCCCCATTCTGTGTAAAAGCTGGAGACTCGTGTGTGCATGTAAGTAAATCCCAAGGGTTTATGATGTAATGATGGAAAAACTAGCCCGTCTAGCACCAATAACTACTCCAAGGTCAAAGTTATTTTTATGCCATTCTTATGTTTGATGTGAACATTAACTGAAGCTCTTGACCTGTATCTACATGCATTGTGCTGCTGCCACATGATTGGCTGATTGGATAATTGCATCAATGTGCACATGTACAGGTATTTGTAATAATGTGGCCGGTGAGTGTATTTGTAGTGGTGGGAAAAGCAGGTCCTGCATAATACCTGGACCGGGGCCAAACCATTTAAGAGCACATACACAACCCATGAAATTTAAACAACTATAACCCATAATCAAACAGCAACTCAACACTTTAATGCGATAATTAATGTTGCAGAACTATTTAGTCGTGTTTCTTTTCTTTTTTTTTTTCTTCTTCTTGTGAGACATCTTAGAAAAACTTGCACAAATGAATGTGACTAATTGCCAAAGACCCTCTGCATATGAGAAAATGTCTGTAATCAGCCACAAAAATGTTAGTGGGTGTGGAAGCTGTTACTGTGAAAATACAGCAGACCAAACCATTTTATGAAATTGGGGAATGTTTACTTATTTGATGAGTTGCATGCAATGCACAGGTCATAGTTTTTTATCAAATAGAATACTTCACATGGACAGTATCCCAAGCTCAGGATCACACCTGGGGACCCTGGCGCTTTGAGGCCACAACACTACCTGCTGCACCACTTTGCTGCCCCATGGTCAATTAGATGTTCTAGTGATGTGGTGTGGAGAATTAGAGAATGGAGAATTAGAGAATTCCTCAAAGAATCAGTTGAACTGTCCTTTTATACACATTAAGAATATGAATCATATGTCCCACCAAAATGCATTATTGGTTGATTTTTAATATATAATCATTTTGTCAATAACATCTTTTGTCTTTACATCATGGAGTAAAATGTATAACAATGACCGTGTGATGCAAAACCCCACTGTTACAAACATTCCGTGCTTTGCCTGTTTATCACCTCTACAACATAGCTAAAGGATGTAGTCTTTGGGTTTAATAGAGACGTTGACTCAAACATTTATTTCTACAGTGTAAAACAAATATATGCTTTCAGGAGATCATTAGTCTCCAACTTCACCATTAATTGTACCCTTTTGTGGAGAATCCTCAGCTTGCTGAGGTGAGTTACAAGGCCAAGCACAAGTGGTCCAAGCTTAACATATAAAAATGTAATTTACTCAAATGTAGTGCAAAATGTTGCTAGTAAATATAAATTATTTATGCACTTGAATCTTCTTGACAATTAAATTAAAGGTACCATTAAGTTAAACAATTACTTTTTTTCTTACATACAAGCAACATTTATGTACTTAAGCCTTGTACTAAATATGAAAAATGTATTATGAGTTTAATTTTGGGAAAGCCTAATTTTTCATAGGTCCTTCACAAATTGTTGTTTAAGACAACTTTTTATGTTAATTAATGAAAGCAAAATACAAACTTTATTATGAAAACTTTCTTTAGAAACATACTGAAGGTCTGTTTATATGAAAGTAGACTTTAGAGGAAACGTACTAAAAGCTCTGATGGAAGATTTGGTCAAGTCTCAAGTGCATAATTTGATCCACCATCATCACTTGTTTGTAAGGCTGTTACTAGCAGTAGAGTGTGAGTAAGTTTTTCTGATTTCCTCATATAGACGGGACTTGGCTGTGAAGTCCAACACGCAATGTGTCCACCCAGGCCCTATAGAGAGAACTGGGGCAGTCGCTTTGAGAGACATTTAATGAACTGAGACACACATACAGATTAGGCATTGTGGTAACCAGTCCAATAGAAATGCACTTTACATTTCTGGTCATTGATGTTTGTTAATAATGTGTTTAATGTAGAGCTGCAACAACTAATCTATAAAATTGACAATAATCGATTATGAGAATCGTTGTCAACGTATCTTGTTATCGATTAGTTGGTCTGTGAGCGGTACATTTACTTATTACTCTTCGGAAAACACGCTCCGGAGAATAAATACTAAAGTTGTGTCCCAAATGAAGTACTATGCACGTGCACTATTCACTATATACTCTACTGTATGAAATTTTGGAACAGTAATATAATCTAAAATGGGACATGAGCATTTTTTTACTAACTGGACATATAAGCTTCCTAGTCGACGGCGCATGCTGTAATACGCACGCAATGCGACGCCGTTAGCTTTAGCCTAATAACCAGAGTCACAGACGATGACTTTCTTCAGTTTACTGTTTATCTTTTATTCCCAACATGACCTCAGTCATCATCAAACGGAGCCAAAATCGTCAGAGGACTGAGGAAGAAAGTGTGCCAGCTGGCCACTAAGCCAAAAAGCCAGCCATCCAGCCAACCGGCCAAATAGTTGGCCAAAAAGCCAGCCTGCCAGACAGCCGGCCACACCGAAAGCCAGTGAGCCAGCCAGGCAGCCGGCCAAAAAGCCAGCCAGCCAGTCAGCCTGCCGGCCAAATAGTTGGCCAAAAAGCCAGCCGGCCAGACCAAAAGCCAGCGAGCAGGCCAGCCCAAAAGCCAGGCATCTAGCCCAAAAACCAGCCGGCCAGCCCAAAAAGCCAGCCAGCTGAAAAGCCAGCCAGCCAGCCAGTCAGCCAAAAAGCCAGCCAGCCAGCCAGTCAGTCAGTCAGCCAAAAAGCCAGCCAGCCAGCCAGTCAGTCAGCC
>JANDJT010000168.1:6541913-6565139 GCA_024331685.1 Stegophilus panzeri
AATAATATGTGTCTTTTTGACCTTTGACCTAGACCTGTCAAAAATAAGGTTACAATATATACAAACTATTTCTCTCTTACATAAAACTTACACTATAACAAAGGTGCATGAAAGATACATGAAAGTCACGGCCCAGTAGTAATAAAGAAAATTAGATAGGGCTAGCCCTCCTTGTATGTTAGGTTTACAGAGGTGATGTTTGGAAATCCTATGGGCTTTATATGCCCAGATGAAAGGAACCAGGATAGGATCCAGTTTTTAAAAAAAGGATTTAGGCAGAAATACAGGAATGCTCTGCACAATGTATAAAAATTGTGGGAGAAATATCATCCTAATTTCATTCACCCTACCCAGAAGAGACATAGGAAGTGTTCTCCAGAACTTGACCATGGATTTAAGCTTCGGCAACAGGGGTTGAAAATTGGCCTTAACCAAACTGGTAAACTTTATCACCTCAATTCCTAAATATGTGAATTGTTCTGAAGCAATCTTAAAGGGCAAGTGATAACGCTATGAAGAATCTTTGATAGCAACATTAACACACTTATCCCAATTAATTTTATATCCTGCAAATGTACCAAAGGAATGAATCAAATTAAGGATATTTGGAATGCTAATTTTGGGCTCAGAATTAAATAAGATTATGTAATCTGCATTAGTGCTGCAACTATTGATTATTTTCATAATCCATTAGTTGGCCGATTATTTTTTTGATTAATTGGATGGAGGGCAAACTTTCTGTACCATTTTTTTGTTTATTTAAAATAAACTCCACAAACTGAGTGTTACAAATATAAACTTCAAACTTTACACAGCTGTTTGTCTAATTATATAAGACTGAAAAGAGCCCAATTCACACAGACACACACCAAAATATATATTATTAATCTAGGACTGTAGTTTAATTCAGTGCTTTTTGTGCATCCATAAAAAATAATGCATAAATACTTTATGTACTATATTACTATAATAACTATTATAAACTTTTATATATTATATAAGTATTTTATTTTATTTTATATATATATATATATATATATATATATATATACACACACACACACACACAATTTTATATTATCTAGTAGTATTTATGTGTTATTTTTATGGATGCACAAAAAGCACTGAATTAAACTACAGTCCTAAATTAATAATAAAACCTCACTTTCACTGCACCTTGTGGTTTCTGTTACTCGCTGCCTTTAGACATATTGATTTACTTCTTTTTACTTTTGGTCAGAGTGTTTTAATTAGACATTACAGATCTTACTCGCACTCCCACTTCGAGTGAGGAGCAATGCAGCCTCATTACTAATAGATCACTTCCATTATAATAAACGACAGAAGTTACACTGCAAGTGCGGAAATACACCATATAATGACAATAAACTGGAATTAAACTAAACCTTTTAAGCAAGTTGCACCAGTTTCCCCTGCCCCTTACACACAGTGGTCATCCATCACTGTTGTGCTTCCCTGCTTCACAAACTCTGCTTTGTAAAGTATGCAGGTTACAATCTTCTACACGATATTTAATATAAAATGCTCCACTGCCTTAGAAGACTTGGAGGTCGCACACTTTCTTCCTCAGTCACTGGACGATTACTCCTCCGTTTGATGGTGTCTGAGGTCATGTTGGACATAAACAGTAAACTGAAGAAAGTCATTGTCGGTGCTGTGGGTATCTGTTAAAGCTAGCGGCATCACATTACGTGCATATGACATCATGTGCCACTGACTGGGAAACAGCTTATACTACCGGTTAGTAAAAAAAAAAAAAACCGCTAGTGTTCCATTTGAGATGATCTTACCCTTCTAAAATTCACTAGACGCTAGAGTACTCAGTGCATAGTGTAAGTGTATAGTATGTCATTTGGGACACAACTTTAGAATTTACTCTCCGGAGCGTGTTTTCGGAATAGAAGTAACAGAATGCGTAAATGTGCCCTGTATAATATAATCGATTTTATCGATTAGTTGTTGCAGCTCTAATCTGCATATAACGCTAAATTATTATCGGTCTCTCTTATTTTGTAGCTTTTAATACCAGAATGGGCTCTAATAGCCTCAGCTAAGGGTTCAATCGCTAATGTAAGCAAAAGAGGTGACAACAAGCAACCTTGTCTTGTACCTCTATGTAATTCAAATCGAGTGGATATTGTTTGGTTTGTGTGAACTCTTGCACACGGACTAGAGTACAACTTCATCCACAAAATGAAATGATCTCCAAGATTAAACTTATTCAACACCGCAAATAGATAAGGCCACTCAATTTGATCAAATGCCTTCTCCGCATCCAATGACAGAATAGCTGGATCCTGCGTCAAGCCCCTGGAAGAGCACATGATGTTGAAAAGACGACTAAGATTAGAAGAAGAGTTACGCTTAGGTATAAATCCAGTTTGATCTGGTTGCACTAGGTTTCCAATTACAGCGTTTAATCTTCAGGCCAAAGTTTTTGCAATAATTATTTTATCTGTATTCAGGAGTGAGATCAGCCTATAAGAATCCACTTCCACAGGGTTCCTTCCTTTTTTTGGGACTACAATAATAATTGCCTGATTGTAAACCCTATTTAAATATTGTGATAGCAGTTCATTATATACTTTATACAATTCATTACACAATCCATCCAGACCAGGAGTTTTACAGATTTCAACAGATGCTGTTTCCGGAGTTTCCGAGCTAAAAGTTTGAGGTTTATCACCGAATTCAAATTATTCTTGCTTTACATATTGAAAAGATTTGAAATTTTAGAAGAGATTTTTTTTTAAAACTTGTATTAAAGTGCACAAATTTTCTGAAATTTTTCAATACATGGCTCTCTAGCATTCTCCATACACATTTCTAATACCTCTACTTCAGCAGTGCTTCCGTTTCTTTGAGTTACCTGATAGGAGATAATGCAACCCCTAATGTAAGCCTTAAATGCATCCCAATGCCAGGCTTGTTGTTGAACTCGAAAAACTATATGATATTTAACCACGCAGACCTGGGGCACAAGTTTACCATCCAGAACGAAATAATCAATTTGGGTATAGACATAATGGACTTGAGAATGAAAAGAATATTCCCTAGCAGTCAGATGTAGCATTCTCCACACATCAAACATATTAGAGTTACTTATATACACATTAAAATTTTTACTGTAATTGGAACTAACTATTTTTGGTTATACAAGTTTAAGATACAATTAAAATCACCGCCAATTATGTGATGTGTGTCTGAAATATCAGGAATGATATTTTTTTTTTCTTTTTTAAACTCAGTGTTGTCATAATTTGGTCTGTAAACGTTGACTAATCTCAAAGGCACAGAGAATACTTCAACAACTATTACATATCTCCCTTCTTTATCTGGAATAAGGATAGCTGTTCCTCTGGATTTGACAGAAAAATTGGAGTGATAAGTTTGTCCAAGCCATTTGGTCCTCAGACTAACCTGGGCAGCAAATTTTAGAGTAGTCTCTTGCAAGAACACAATATCCAATGACAGTGATTTTAAATGAGATAGTATTTTCCCCTTCTTAACTGGGTCATTCAGACCATTAACATTCCAAGTTGAGAAATGTAAAGAAACCCCCTTTGTATTTAGACTCGCCTTACTGTACATAAACAGTAATTATAAAGCACACCTTAATCTGCACCGACCCACCCTCTTAACAGAATGTTAGATAACACAACCTGTCTAGCTGTTACAAGAACAAATGTACAGCACAATGTACCACAACATAGATGGCAAAAGAAACATATGATAAAAGTCAGAGTATAAAGGAACAGCCAACATCCGCTTCACAAAAGTCCAACCTTCAGTCTGCTAAATAAAAGGAACTAGAGTAAAACAACAGGTGCGCTTGTTGTTAATGTTCAGCATCTAGTTGTCCACCAAACTGTTTGAGTGCAAATTTCCATGCTTCTTCAAATCAGTGAAAAACCTCTCTCCCTCGCTGTACATCACCCACAGCTTCGCTGGATATACAATGCCAAACTTCACAACTTACTTTAGCAAAGGCTGCTCTACGTTTGTCCACAACCAAAGATCTGAAGATCTGAAGTTAGCTTTCTTTGTGATGACACTTTGAGCATAATGTTTTCCATGACATGGCCCTGCTGCACCCGAGCAATGAACTGTTGTGGAGCGTTGCTGTTCCCAGGACAGGGGCGGAGAGCTCAGTCCAGAACAGGGAGCTCATCTAGGACTAGCTCCTCAATGAGCAACTTGCCTATAAATTCTCTCGCACCTTGACCGTTTTTCCATTCCTTCACGGACTCCCGCAATTATGATATTTTAGCTCTTAATACGGCCTTCCAGGTCTCTGTTAATTCAGACGCCTCCATGGACAGACTTTTAACTTGAGCTTGCAGTTTCATAACAGCATCTGACAAAGCTGTAGCTGTTCAAGGTGTTTGAGAAGTGTGTTGTGGGCATTTAGAATTAATTGCATTGCGTCAAACTTCTCGTCGATTTTCTTCTCCAGCTTCGCAATCTCCCCCTCAAACTGCGGTTAAACCAGCCGCTCTTCCATGAGCATTTAACTAACCCCTAAAATGCCAACCCCACATTATTTAAAAAAACAAACAAAGACTTACACTTGGCTCTTACACCTCTACTCTGCACACTTTGCTTCTCTAGAACTCAATTATAAGTCTTGCATGGTAGCACTAAAAGGATCAATATAATTGTAATCTAGCCGCACATAAATTTTAAGAAGCGCGGCTTTTACACACTTAGCACTAACAGCACCGAAAATTATTATTTTAAAACATAAGTAACAAATCCAGAAAAAACAAAAATTTACAGCATTTCTGAGTTTACAGTCTAAACGTTTTTAAAATTATTTATTATAAATTGGCAAAATCAATCGAATTTAAATACACATTGAATTGAATAAAAATACATTTATTAAAAATCTTTTAAGAAACAATATGGTTGTTGCTGCTGCAGCTGTTATTATAAATCTAACCATAAATACATTTTTAAAACGTGCAGATGATTCATTTCACAGAGGAAGTCTGACATCAAAACATGAATATTTTTACTTCACCTTAAGGCTGAAGTAAAAGGGACATTTCAAATTGGTAGACAATCAAACCCAATCAGATCAGTTCATAGGGACCTATTACCAATCTCTCTTTTAATTCTGTTTTAACCTTGCACAGACCCACTCAGAGATTCAATCGCAAGTAGCACTAGGTCATTACTCGCCATTGAGATAACCTCTTCAGGCAAGCGCGGGGTCTCGGACAAACTTTTTCCCTCAACGCCATCTTTTTTCCTCGTCTCTTCGAAGGCATTAAAAAGAGCAACGTGAAGTTGATGTTGAATGTACACAACACTGTACACACTTCGAAATCACAGACGAGCTTTACATTGTCTTGTTTTAATGAAATTTGTGTGAAAATCAGCGGAGCTACACAAAACACATCTTACTCCATTGTCAACCTGGAAGTCTCATCATAGGTTGTAATTTTAAATGTAATGTAAATGTGACAGGCCAAGATCTCGTCATCACCCTAGAGAATTCTCTGAACACACCATCTGACAATGCACAAAACCTAGGTGTGGTAATGGAAAACCATCTTTTGACTAATATTCTTCCAACCTGATTCTCTTATTTTGCTAAGCACTGAAACAAGCATCAAACCTGCACAGAATGTATTATTGTTGTTGGATGTGGTTACCTACAAACAAGCAAAATCCGTAAGTTTAATTTCAAAAGCATTTTAATGACTTTGCACATATTTATAACAGATGGGCTAAAAGGCTACAGGTGCAGATCCATCCACATGAGGTCTCGGTCCATGTTTTACATAAGAACCAGCAAGCCCCAGAGGCAATATGGCATTATTCTGATTGTGCAATAATGATGAAAAGGTATTGTTACAGTAGTTACACTGACAGATTGCGCACTATTTATAAGGTAGCCAGAGAAAGTAGCGAAATGAGAACAGATGGTGCTATACCCAACAAGCAAGCAGCTGTTTTTTCAGTCCCTACCCCAGAAATAACACACTATACTTAACAAATGACACCTTTTAGGAGTTACAATACACATCTATTTTCATATTTAACTCTAAATAATCTTTAAACATACATATAATATATTGCAACTCAAGTACAAGAAAAAACTATTTAAAAAAAAAAAAAAAAAAAAAAAAAAAGAAGTTTTTTTTATCCTTGATAAAAGTATTCCTTCATAATTAACCAACATTCTGACCATTCACATCATGAACATATCAAACATTTCAGCAAAAGCTAATTTTAGCCACTATTTTGTGGGTTTGCATTGAGATGCATTTGCTTCATACTAAGCTCTTTAATACAGATACTGCCCTTTAAGGAAACTTATAATGGCTAATGCTTTTATTAGTAATGTAAATTCACCAGCAGGTTAACAACTCAACGGAGTCTAAAGCACCACTGCCCTCCATCAGTAAACGCCTCACAAAATTGAGGGCAGATCCTACAAACATCACACACTTACAAAACAAGAGAGAGAAGAAAAAAACTAGCGAGACTTAATTGCACTAAAGCAGATATACTGAACGAAAGCAAGTACAAAGAAAGAAAATATGATACATGGAAAGAAAGCTTATTAATTATAATAAATTGTCTCTGAGACTTAGGAATGATTTACAGATGACTGCTCAAAGCACCTCATAATCTAAGAACCCTAAAATATTCTCAAGCTCCTTCCGTTTAAACCAAAAAAAAAGAAAAGAAAAAAAAAAAAAGAAAAAAGAAAAAAAGAAAAAAAAAGAGCCTACTCAGAGGTGTCTCAGGCACCAAGTGTGGACTTTTGTCTCTGAACTTTTGCGTGGTGTTCCGCTTCAGGAAGAGGATGAAAGAGAAGGAAAAACAAACAAAACAACTGCTGGGAAAGATCTATTTCTTCTTGAAGAGGCTGAAGCGCTTCTCTTTGTCTTTCTCCCGCTTGCCTGGGCTGGACTCAGCACCCATGCTTACAGAGGTGGGCAGGGTTTGGGTGCGTCCCGAGGCGGGAGTGCTATGGCTGCTGATCTCGGAGGGTGTCTTGCATGAGATCGCCTGGATCCATGAGTTCATCTCCTCCTGAGGGAACAGAGAGGGAGGGAGAGAGAACAAGGTACCAAATATATATCATGCCTTTGTGTGTTACAGCTATTGGTGTACAGTTCTATTTTTTCTCTCCCATTTATGCCTATTAGGGGTGTAACACAATGCCACAATCTTTATCCGTTTATGTATATACATAATATTGTTGACATTGTATCTAACATACACTTTAGTAAATGTAGTCACTTCCATACCTATGGTAAGCACAAAAGAAAAACTTACATCATCTTTGGCTTGGAAGAGATACTCATTCCCATTTGAAATTCTGAAAGTGACAAAAATTTTTAAAAGCTATAAGTACAACTTCTCTAATAGAAACATAAATATTAAGCAAAGTGTGAAATGCCTCACTTGAGCTTGAAAACATGTTTCTTCTTCTTGTAGTCAAGGGCAACCTCACATGTGGATTCCTTCAGACTAATGGGAACTTCACCATGGTATGAGACTCCCTGACTAGCACTTTTGCTGTCTTTGTAAAAGCCCAACTCTTGGTTATTTATCACACAGTAGACATTGTGCCAAGATCTGCACCAAACATTAAAAAAAAGAGAAATGCAGAAAGAGGATTAAAACATGCATCATGCAAATGTATTAACATTTCACACAACGTTTTTCATTCATTCATCTCCAGTAAACATTTTATCCTGATCAGCTTTCCTGAACAGTCTTCTTTCACAAAATCTATAGTCCAAATGCGACTGAAACTGTTTGTTGTGGCCAGATGAAGGAAGGAACAGCCCCCATACACACTGTATATATAAGTTGACATATACAACAATATACACTCACTGACCACTTTATTAGGAACACCTGTACATTCATTCAGTTATTTAAGTCAGCCAATCATGTGGCAGCAGTGCAATGCAAATATCATGCAGATACAGGTCAAGAGCTTCAGGTAATGTTCACATCAAATGTCAGAATGAAGAAAATGTGTGATCTCATGGCATGGTTGTTGATCTCCTGGGATTTTCACACACAATAGTCTCTAGAGTTTACACAGAAAAAACGAAAAAACATTGAGTGAGTGACAGTTCTGTGGGTGGAAACGCCTTGTTGTTAAGAGGGCTACAAGGAAGGAGTAATTCATCATAATCACTCTTTACAACTGTGGTGAGCAGAAAAGCATCTAAAGCATGCACAAAACATTGAGGAGGATGAGTTACAACAACAGAAGACCACATTGGGTTCCACTCCTGTAAGCCCAAAATAGAAATCTGTGGTTATAATGGGCACAAACTAAACCAAACTGGACTGTTAAAGAGTAGAGGGGGAAAAAAAAAGCACATGGTCTTTTTCCAATCTTTAACTGACCAGTTTTGGTGAATCTATGCCCATGATGGCCTCAGATTCTTGTTCTTGGCTGAATCTGATGAGTGGAATCTGATGTGGTATTCTGCTGTTGTAGCCCAGGTTTGATGTGTTGTGCATTCTTTTCAAGAGCGCTTATTTGAGTTACTATAGACTTCCTGTCAGCTCAAACCAGTCTGATCATTCTCATCTGATCTCTCTCATCAAGACGTTTCAGCCTGCAGACCCTCTGCTCACAGGATGTTTTTGTTACCATCCTGTGTAAACGCTAGAGACGATTGTTTTTGGAAACTCTAGGAGATCAGCAGTATCTGAAATACTCAAACCAGCCCATCTGGTACCAACAATCATACCATGGTTAAAGTCACAGATCACACCTTCCCCCCAATTCTGATGTTTGATGTGAATATTAACTGAAGCTCTTGACCTGTACCTGCATGATTTTTTTGCATTGCACTGCAGCCACGATTGATGATTAGGTAACTGCATGAATGTGTAGGTGTTCCTAGTAAAGTGGGCAGTGAGTGTACATGCTGTAATTCCCCCCCCAAACACACTGAATTGGTTCATGTTGAATAGTTAATTTTTTTATGAAGGGCATAAATATTTATGGAGGTATCATGTGTTACATTGTATTAAATTATTTTCTCACTCAGCACTGGGTATTTTTAGGTAGGCGAAGCCCATCCATGTGGCCCCCTAGATGCCACGCCTGAGTGGTAGTAAGTCAAGACAACTGGAAAAGTGTATTACAATATTTAATAATGCTTTGCTTTATATAGCTTTATATAGCTTGTATTGTAGTACACCTATTGGAGGCTTTCTTGTTGTGACCCTCCCACTCATGTTTGCGGTTCAGGAATCCCTCAATCTGCGCCACAGCTGTGTCCTGGGACTTGGTTGGTAGTGTAGCAGCTTGACCCGCTTTCCCCTTGCGGCTTCCTGTTGGGGAGGAGCCTGGACTGGGCTCTGCCACCCCATTAACTACATCACTTCCTCCTGTGTCCTCCTAATATATAGAAAGATAAAGTTAGCAACAGTGCTTTTCAGTTAAAAAATATCACACCATGCTTACATACAGCCTATTGAGCAAAGCAGTATGCATCAGAGACTGAGGCTGTGTAGAAACATCTGAGTAGCTCTTGTCACAAATTTTGAATATATACTCAGTTGCCAGTTGTTTAGTGCACCCCTTTAACAAAATCCCTTTTCATTAATGGATAGAATAAAGGTGACTGACAAATTGTACATTCACTAATTGTAGACCTACAAAGTGCATATAGATGTATTAGAAAAAAGGCCAATAAATTTGAAGGTATAATCTATAATACCCGATAAAATTGCAACTGAGTGTATATTACTGCTGCTACAGCAGCCTCAAATTGTTAAAATAATATATATCACACAAAGAATTAGTTGGCTTTAATTTCTTTTTTACCATCTATCGATTCTACCATTGTCTGTCTCATTATAACAGGCTTTGCTACTGTATTCTCTGCATATCAAACCAGGCAAGCTCCCTGTGTAGCTGGGATAGTACAGATGCTTTTGACTAGACTTGATCAAAACCAGAAGATCAGATGAGAGCGACATGCAAAATTAGATTAGGACATTAGAAACAGCACACCACATGGCCACTCGACTGGCAATCATAGCTGGCAGAAGAAAACAGCCAGCAGAAACAAACACAAAAAAGAAAATAATTAAAAAACACAAACAATTTCTGAAAGTGCTTGTGTACATCAGTAATTGTTCATATAATCGGCAGAGGAAGTGATTTTTGGCAAGGTTAAAGATATTAAGGCATCACACCCACTCCAAACTTTCAGTTTATTACCCCATTCTGAGCTCCTCTGGACAGGACCAATCCCAACTGCTTTTATACGGAGCCTTTTGGAGGCTGGATCAATCCTAGGCACCAATTCGGGGCACTTCAACACACTTCCTAAATTTTCTAAATATTCTCATTTTAAAGTCTCAATGTGTACAATTTGGAAGTGGTATTAAAGTAAAACACTGTAACCTTTACCACAAAAGATGTCAATACACATCTTAACTTAAATCCCATTAAGTCAATTGTTGATTGAATTAATATAAACTTCAGCTGTTGATTTTCAAATTTCTGTTTAAAATTGCTTTATCAATTGGAGAATATCAATTTTTACAGAATTTCGATTGTGTTCTACTGTTGACTAAAATTAGATTCATTTAGATGCATGGTCTGTCTGAACTGACAAAGATATATTAAATAATAAACACACAAAATGAAAGATGATAACCAAAAATGAATATGAAATATGTATTAATAGGAAAATTAATGACAAATCCATAAGCAATCCCAAGAACAACACTGGATTACAATGTTAACCACCAACATTAAAAACAGAATAAACATAAAATAATCAACATGGTAACAATGACATGCACATAACATAAAAACCACATGAGCAACAAAAATATTGGTGAAGCAAACATGAACGGGTTACTGTGTATCCCACAGTGGGGTTTATTTGATGGGGAAGGTTAGTAAATAGCCAAGAAAAGGTGGTTTTAGGAAGAAATGTTAGTTTGACAAGATGATGGTTTTAATAGTTAATAGCATCTAAATTGGCCCACACATTTTGTGAAAACTTTATGATAATGTACATTTTATGCCTTAATCTGACACCCTGGCTTCTCTTCTTAATCTGTTATTTGCATAAGCTTAGAAAATCAGCCAAAAGCAGAATTTCTAAATAAATATTTCTTTTAATAAAACTGCTGAAAAACATGTTTAATAGAGACGCTGATATAGGAAAAAAAAAAACCTTTTAAAATCATGTTTGCATTAAAGGGAATACAAAACCATTTGTCATGAGAACACCTGAATGCTCATGAACTCTTTATCTTGGTTTGGGATAGGTGATTTTAGAAAAATTAAAACAGCTAAATTAAATTTGACAAATGTGAAACAGCAACGTTTTACAATAGATTTAATTACTGCTAAAAATAATTTGTGACTCCAGCTCGAAAATAAATCTGAGATTTATAAATATAGGTCTTGAAGTGCTGCTACTTTACAATTCTGGTTATCTTTAGAACTAGTGCAGTACTGTGTGCTTGATTCCTTGCTGAATACCAACAGAAAAATTGCCACCTTGTGACTGTTACCTCACATGGGTAGCCTATAAAAGGATCCTGCTACCTCACTCTTTCCTTTTCTTGACAAGAAGCTGAGATTGTGGATTCAAAGATGGCATGTGTAACGCTCTAGTCCTTTTTGGTATTTTGTTATTCTTAAATATGCACAGTCAGAGTACTGATGCACAGTTTGGATAATTGTAATTCTTGTCTTTGACTTTTTTCTAGGCACGTTTGAATGCACCTTACAATAATCACATCACTTCTTACAGTGTTGATGTACAGTCATCATTGAGCTCTCTAGGAAGAAAACGGTAAGCTACTTTACTGTTTTTGCAGAAGGAACAGAAACATGCAGACGGCTCAGCTGTTCATCCCCCTGAAATGGGAAGAGCAAATGCTTTCCTAAGTTGAATTGAAGAGGAGTTTGCAGTAAGTATGGAACCACTGCAAGAGCTTTTAGAGGCAATGAAACAGCACAATGAAATACAGAATCTGGAGGAGCTTACTATAGTTGCCTTGCATACAGAGACAGACCATAATGTACTCTGAGAAGCTTCTTCTCATTATCTAAGCTTGAATCTTGGTGGACAGTGCTGATAGTCCATCAATGAAGCATACTGAAGATTAGAGCATGTAGCAGTGGTGCGGCAGAAGCTAAGAGGCTGCAATGAAACAGTGTGTACAATACACCTTAGAGGCCCTACATGGAAAGAATGTGGAATGTGGAAGCACTAAGACTCAAAGTCCATCATGAAACGAGGATCACTTGACTCCTTTGCAGACGGTTCAGTACCATGATGCTCAAGCTATGCAGTAGAAAAAGGTAGCAGCTCCTCAAATATGGATGCTTGGATGATGAAATTGCGAGAGGCTACAGTTCCAATTTGACTTCCTACTTCTGGCTGGGATGCCAGTATTGGTGACTCCAGTAGGGAAAACTGGGAATATTGCACCACAGATTAGCTTGGTGGTGTCTAGATGTTTACAAAGGCAGGTCTCAGTATTAATGACAAGGACAAGTGCAGGCACCCTGAGGCATTTGATCAAGTGCATGTTTTCTCCCTGCAAAGAGGGACATTTTAATGATAGTTAAATTCATGGAAGTCAACTATTCAAAATTACCTTGCAATTGGTACTCAGCAAGGACGTGAACACATGAATATCCTGCTAGTTCAAAAACTACTATTAGTAAAGTCAAAGAAACTGGCATTTTCTGCCCTGTGTTATTTTGTGTTCTTACCTATAGTGTTGTATATTTATGGTACAACAATTATACTTTACAAGCAAGTTAGATACTTCTATTGTTAAAAGAAGCTAAATTAATGACCAACAGTAAAATTAAGGGAAGGAATGATGCATCCTGAGGTGGCAAGTCAGTGGATGAATAAGAGTTCATATGGAATTAAGTTTAGAATTACAATCCTTAATTTTTCAACTAAAAGAAAGGTTAATCACCCAAATATAAAGAAATTAAATAACCGGTCATTATTTTGTGCTGATTTGTGCCATAGGGTGTATCAAAATCCTTACTTCTAGGAATGAAAATGTAAATAAAAGCTAACCAGTACATGAAAATAAAACAGATGTAAACTTTGGAGGGACCTATCTAGAATTTCTCTCACAGAAAACACCAACATGGTAACATAAAACCAATAAAACCTTTCTGAGCTAGCTAAGCATTAATCCTAAACTAGGCACTGCAAAGATATATGGAACATTATCATTAGATTTTAGTTCTGGACTTTCTTAAAATATCTGTAATCTTGGGAGGAAATCATGAAAAAAAATTGTCATGAAATTTCTCCTAGCAATACCAAACAAGTGAAACATTAGTTATACCTGTGGTACTGTCAATTCATGCATGTTCAGCCTCATGCCTAATTGGCATATGGCAACTTAATTCAATAACTTAGTGCTACAGTACCTAGCTAGTTTTAGCCAGGTGTTGCGTGCCCGGGTTAGAAAAACAGCCCTTGTGGCCCTTAAGCATTTAAAAGCAGTAATATATTACTGCTAATAAATGATCTTCTACAGTACAGCACACACCAGAGGCCAAGATGTAGATAGCACATAAACCATTTATAAGATGGACAACATGAGTGCCCAAAGTTTACCTGCCTCTATATTTTTCTGCATGATAAATGTCTGGACAGTACTATAGCTGTTTTCAATATAGTTGTCACTTTGGTTACCATGGGATAGATGTTGTTTCGCTTGCTGTATGGAAAGCTGTGTGAGGGCGATTTCTGACCATTCATACAGTAGGCAGGATGATACATGCCAAGTGGAGAGCAACTGGTCTCCTGCTGTGTGCAAAGTGCTTAAGACTGATGTTATATTCAGTCAATATGAACACTCCCCGTATGAAGAGTGGGTGTGCTGATAAATATGGGAGTGTCCACAGCGAACATGAGCGAGCAATCAAGTGGACACATTGCCTCACCTCCCATATCTACTGCACAGACTCTGATTACAATTTTCATCTACAGGGCAAGCAAGATGCTGACCTCCTAGGCCAGCCTTTTTAGCTTCTAAGCAGCACAATGGGAATCAGTGTTGTCCAACTTTTATACAGTTTATGCGACAGATAAACTGAAAACAAAGATATTGCAATCATATACACTGCTAGAAGGAGGTTATACAGGCTACAGGGACCCAACCACAACAAAGCTACATATCTAAAAGCAGACTATGTTCTACCCTCTAAATGCAAACAAAGCAGCAGACTCCGATATAAAGAATGGTGATAGTGAGAAATTGAGAATGAGTGGGATAATTAGTCAGGTGGACTGGACAATTTTCCCGCTCTCCCATCGAAGGCGAGTTCACAGTCCTGTGGTGCCTCGTCGACAGTGAAAACTCGAGTAGTTTTGGTAGGCTTGGGAACGGTAACTAACCCGGGGAGAGTCCTGCTCTGGTGGTGGTCCATTCTGAGATACCTGCTCACACTCTCTAGAAACACACATACATACACGCACACACACATTTTTATTAACATAGACTATCTGCATATATACTTATACTTAAAGTGAATTAATCATGATTTAATTATGAATTTTGTAAGCACTAATTAGATAAAAACATGTAAAATGTTTAGTTTTCATAAATGCCTAAATAACAACATGATCAGTGATGGGAAGGAGTTTTTATACATTTGTGTTTGAAGGAAGTAGAAAATAACCTTATCAAAATGCTTTTTTGATATATCATACACTCTATGGGCATTAAAAATGAGGTCTAGCATCCCTACAAAATGTCAAAACTTGGGACAAAACATCTATTTCTAAATCCCTGAACTCAATTCACTAAGGCATGTCCTACACCTTTGTGAAATTTGTTGGGAACACAAACACTATAAATCAGGCTAAATCATGTCATTAAAATCACCTCTGCTGTGGTGATGCTGTGTCACTAGGGGGAGCTTCTACAGGTTGGGCCTGTCTTTTCCTTTCCTCTTCCTCTTGCTGTCTTCTCACTTCTAGTAATTCCATCTAAAACCACACACACGCACACACACACACTTAATATACTGGAAAACAGTATATGGCGCCGATCAATTTCTTGCTCATTGACTGAAAGTTTTCACTCTCTCACAGTGGTAAGTCTCTCCAGAGCAGCAAAACGCTCCTCCCAAGTGGCGGCCGACTTCTCAAAAGCCTCGTGCCTCTTGATGAGCTTCTCCACCTCATCCACACTCTGACCCATCTCTCGACTGGACAGGTATGGCTCCTGGCCCAGCAGCCATGCCTCAGCTACACCTGCATCCCGTGAGAACTGGTGCACTTCCAGAACTGAAGCCAAATAAAATACAGTCAAACCACCAGATCACCACAGGAAGACTCTATTCAATTAAATTAGATTTAACTAGGGTTACCCAGTCGCAGCCATTCCCATCGGTCTTCCCACTTGTCAATCATCTCTTTCCTCTTGTCTGTCAGCTGGAGTAACTTTTCTTTGATCTGAGCAGGGGACAGAAGACATGTCTTATGGCTACCATCATATGTATACATACTGAACATAATGTAATTTAGGTTTAAAGTTTATTTCAAGCTTATTTCTTCCTATTCTTCTGCTTCCTATTATAGTTACATGTATTATTGTGTTCTGTTGTGTGTCTATACAATGTTCCTGGGCACCCTGAAAGGTGCTCATAAACAAGATACAGGTAAAAACAGGCACCCTCATATTAAATGTAATACTTCATTTTAAAACACCACTTCATGTCACTTAAAATGTTTAAATGAGATTGGAGAGGATTTAAATTTTTTATTCAAAACAAAAAAGGAAAAAAAACGATAAAGAATGCTTAAAATTTAGTAACGTCTTAAAGTATCATTGTATGTTGTAAAGAGCCACAGATAATCTGGGTTCATAATTACTGAGCAAGAATTTTACATGCAAACAGTCAACGTGTACGATAAAACATCCTAGAATTTTTTTAATCATTTTCTTTTAAATTTAGTGATAGTCTTTGAAAGAAAAAAATTAAGATGTAGTCAAATTTTTGTCATATGGATTGATTTTAGTTAATGATACTCCGACTAAAATTAGATATAGTCAACAAAAATAGACAAAAATTACAGTATAAACCAATTGTGTTGCACACGATATACAAGAATTCCTTAGATTTTATTTTCATACAGCCACATTCAGTCTGCGTTTCATATCCTGTAACCATCTACTGCAATAACTTATGATAGACAGACATGATAAAGAGTGGAGATATAGAAACATAAATCACCTCTTCAGAAGCGTAGTGTTTTCGTGAAAGTAGAGTTTTTCCCAACTCGACACAGGTTGTGAAGCTGTCATTGCGAGCATCAATTTCAGCCTTGATGCCTTGGTGATTGTTCATTAAAAGCTCCACGGATGAAACATCCCTAAATAAACAAATTCATTTCTTTTTGAACGGGAATTAAATTGAACAAGAATTAACAACAAATGTTTTACATTAGGCCAGGTCCTTTCCATATTCCAGCATTTTAAACCCAAACATCTGAAAAGCATTAGGATAAGATGTGACACAGACAGACAATGTCATTATAATCTTATCGATTTTTTTTGTCTCTTGTTCTTATGCAGTATACTGTTCATTTCCTTTTAGATACCACACTACTCCTTCCCCTGCATCTTTACAACCTGTTTAACTTCCTCTTGCAGTCCATTCTGACGATCTTTATTCTGTTACTACACCAAAATCCAACATATGATTTCATTAATGCAGTTTTCATAATGCTAATAAGTCACTTCCTTCTTTTTTCTATTAATTACTCATTAATACCGTATTACACATAGTATAACACTAACCAAGAAGTTATTTAAGGTTCAGTCCTAGTAACAAAAAAGTTGTCTTTTTAATTTCCAAAAGCCTCCATCTCCTAACTGCTCCAAAGGTGCTGTATATTGCAAAAATATTAATTGTGACCAGCTAATTGTATAAATCATGCAATATACCTTGGTTTCTCCTGTGCATCAATGAGCCGGATGACATCCTCCATCCAAAGCATAAGGTCGCGCACCATGCTAAAGAACCGGAACTTGTCATTGGTGTCGATTAGATGCACACGGCGGCCATTGCACGCTTCCAGCAGAGAACGCCAGGCCTCCAGCACCTCTGCCTCACGCCTCTGGATATCCTCAGCCTTATCTCCTGCATAGGCTGACTGCAAACGTGCCGCATCCTCCTGCAGCTGCTTAACCTGTGTCACAAATAGCAAAGCACTTGATCCTTTATATTTTATTTACATAACAAATATATTAAAACTGCTGGATGCCATCTGTGCTAGAAAAATTATATTTCAAGCTGCTTGTGGAAGAATCTCACAGCTGCAAGTGCACATATTCAGGGACCCCTACCTGTGTTCCCAAAGCCTGTATGTCATGTTCGAAAGTGGTGTGCATTCTCTGCAGTGCCTCTACAGTGTTCTGGTCTCTGCCTAACTCTTCTGGGAGCTTCTTGTGTTTGTCTAAGATGCGTCCAAGCACCTCCTTGGCATCATGGTAGAACTTGTGTAGTTCATAGGAGGCAGCCAGGATCTGCGTGCGAGTGTCGATTAACTCCAGCAGGTCGGCCCAAGCCTCATTGAGCCCATCCTTCCACTCAGCAATGGTGGCGGCGTCTGCGTGACCTGAGTTGATCAGTTCATCTGCCATTTTGTTGACTGTGTCAGCACGCTCCTGGCCAATGTTTCCCGTGTCACGGGCAAACTCTCGGAACCGCTCCTGTAGCATCTGTGTTAAAAAAAAAAACATTTAAATACCAGAGTGGGGATCATTAAATGAAGCTGCCTGTGTACACCATCTGTGTGATTTTTTTCATGACTACTCCAAGTTCTGTCCTGCTTTTAATTCCTGTATCTGTTATGGGGCGGCTGTGGCTCAGGTGGTAGAGTGGGCTGTCCACTAATCGTAGGGTTATTCGTTCAATGCCCGGCCCACACGAATCTACATGCTGAAGTGTCCTTGGGCAGGATACTGAACCCCAAGTTGCTCCCGATGGCAGGCAAGCGCCTTGTAGGCTCTGGTATAACTTCAGATAGTATGGGAGCTGCTCAGGCTTTTGCCTTGCTATATGGCAATCATGGGTGTCATGCTTAATGGCATAACAGATTGGGAAGGGTTTTGGTGGTCATATGTGGCTTGGAGAGACGGATGCATTGACGGTTGTATAATGTTTGGAGAAAATTTGCCTCAGACTTTCGGAAACAATTTGAGATTGGGTTTAAATCTGTTTTAAACAAGTCTACAGTTTATGTAGTTAATCCCTATCAAGATATAATACTGATATTTTGGAAAACAGGTGTAAACAGAGTCTTGAAACTAACCAGTTACAAAGCTAACAGATAAGAGATTCCAATATCTTCATATAAAATGCCCATGTTTATCAGTGGCTCATGCTTAAAGGTGCTATATATTATTGTTAGAAATAATGTGGAAATATCTGATAATGAAACATAATTGATGAAACAATGTGATTGTACGATACACTGGAGAAATAAGCACTAAAAAAGGGTCCACTGCTGGACTCCTTGTACGCAGTTACATCTCTCTGGTCAGTCATATTTACGTATACATGTTTTATGTATGTTTTACACATCCTCAGTTAGACAAATTTTTGGAAAGGTAAACATATTTTCTCCGTAAATTTCTCGGTAGAAATTGCAAAGCTGTGTCCCAGGATATATAGAAATGTATGTCAGAGGACTTACAGTGACATGTTCATAGTCCTGACCAAGCTCGTGAGACCCTGCCACCACCTCTCTCTCTGCGATCCACTGCTCTAAATCATCAACCTCACGGTTCAGCTGGAACAGGCAGGATCTCTCGTCGAGCTTCCCACGTCTTTCTTCAGACAGGTCCTTCAGACCGGCATACAGCTTGTCCACTTGAGACTGTCGCATGCTGATTCTCTCACTAATGAAGGATAAATTTTCAGCTCACGATCATTATCATAACTGTTAAAAAACTGTAAGGATAACTGATTCAATTATTTTGTTAACATATTTAGAATAAATGATTCATTTAAACCAGTGGAAATGAGTTTCCATGTCTCTCAGATAAAATTAGCCAAATCACAAAACTTAACAATGGACGAGTCACTAGTGAAATCAAAAGTGTCCTGGACTCTTTTTTCCAGTGAATCATCCTGCCATCCTTTGCATAGCATAGCATAGCACCCTACTGTTCATATCCGCACCTTTCTGGGTGTCCAGCAGCCACTAAGGCCCTGCTGGTTTTAGAGAGTTGGTGCACTGTCTCAGCATAGTCCTCCACTGCCTGCTCCAGGATCTGGTGTTTCTTCAGCATAGCCACAGAGCTCTGCTCATCCTGTAGAGAATGGCAGAAAGAGCATGAAATGAAGATAGAAAGAACGAGACAGTGACAAACAAAGGTGAGATTAGATGTAGAAATCATATTATGCACAGTCCAGTGCAAAAGTTAGCATTTTCATACTAAGAAGACACTGAGTGTTTGAGGTTTTCACAGATGTTCTTTAATTTTTACAAGTAACAGAAATGGTAAAAGTGTGCATTGTAAAATGGTGCCTTTGAAAAAAATAACTGATCAGATTTTTTGTTTTCACTTCTGGACATGCCATAAATTAGTAGAGGCTATTTGTACCCAATTTATTTACTGCAACTTATTAACTGGCTAATTAGCCAAATGTTAGCATACTTTTAACTATCTTTCTACTATCGATCTATCTTTACTACCAGTGTACATAATGTAATAGTCTAATGTTATCTAGCTTGCAATAAAATGTATTTACTGTTTTACACAATGTACCCTACTGATTTATACAATATAATCGCCTAATGTTAGACATATTGCTAAATGCTGAGATGATAGCCTTTTTATTTTCACTTGGCTACATCTAGCTTCTGTCTATTTTCTAGTAATATGCCCTTCTATAAGTCCTCCTCTTTTGTACAATCTGGCCAACAGCATAGACTAACATTCCAGTTTTAACTTCTCGCAATTCTTAAAAAAAAAAACCCCAATTGTTAGAGAGGTACATTTTCAGTTAATACCCAGAGGGGCAGCAGACCTGATGCACTGGTAACTTTAATTATAGGCTCCAAGAAATTAAACTTTTATTACAATCAGCAGTCTATTTCCGTTAGTTACAATGAATCAGAAACTAAGTCTTTTTCTGACACAATCCTTTACTTATAAGTACATATAAGTACTACTCTGTGATTTTGTTTGTCAGCATTTTCTCCTACCCTCCCTGAGAAAAAATTTCCCAAACAGGTTTAAATACTCCCAGTAATCGCAAAATGGATACTTTGAAAGAGTTCCTGTTTAAGTCACTTTATCTTCATCCTAAATATAAGTGATAAAAACAAACACAGCAAAAGAAATCTGCTAGAAAGTATTATGTTTTACTATTAAGAAGATCTGCAAATATTTATCATCACCCTGAGAATCTAATACCATCTGAATGGTAATAGAGACTGCAAGAGGCCTCACTTCAGAAATACGTACTTATAACGGCTTTCCTCACCTTTGCCTTTTCTTCTGACATCATGTACAGCTCCTGCTCGCTCATCCAGGCCTCAGCCTCCGCTGCATCAAAGTAGTATTGCTGGGCTTTGTGTGCTTCCTCTAGGCGTCTGTGGCGTTTTTCCACTTCCTCCTGGATCAAGTGCCAGAGCCGCTTTAGCTCATCTAACCGCTGGCGGATTGTTGCACTGACAGGACTGTTGTCCTTTAAGATGTGTGTGCTCCTCTCAAAAATGTCATCATAACGTGGCTGGTGACCCTGGATCTCCTTTTGAAGAGTCTAGTGAGATGACAGGAATACAGGGGCAGGTGATAAGGCAAGAGTTCAGGCACAATAACCAACGCTATTGTTGATAATAAAGAATAAATAAACTTATGGGATTAGTCTCTGAGAATTTAAATGATAAATCACTATTGGTTAACCATTTCTTTAATAGACTATAGGACTTGAGATTTTTAATCTGTGTTTTAATATTTCAGTCATTTAGTACTCACCTGGTTCTTCTTAATGAGAAGCTGAACAGTTTGCAAATTATTGCCGTGTTCTGTAGATGTAGCCATTGGCATTCTCTCCTCAACCCAGAGCTTTTTTTTTTTTTTTTTTTTAAAAGAAGGAAAAAAACATTGTGAATTTGTGCTGGGCTTTTACAAGGTTTACCATCTAAGCACAGGCCTGTGCTGAAACCAGTTTCATACATATTTTTAACTAATTTTTAAAAAATTGTTAAAAGTAAATATGAATTACTCATTCATGTAATGCTGAAATATTCATGGCTGATTTAGACTTCTCCATCTACAAACCTGCAACATGTGCAAATGTTGTGCACATGTTCACTTGGGGTGCAAATCTGTATCTTAAACCCAAGTGGGTGTGGCCATTATTGTGTGTGTGTGTGTATATATTTCCCAAAATATAAGTGCCATGGTCGTTGTTGTCCTTCAACCACTTTTGCAACCTTCTTTTTAGCACCCAGCAGAATAACAGTCCCGATGCATATCTTTAGACTAAACCAGAACAGCATCAAAAAAGTGTGTCTCCTATTTGTGTCTGTATTTGTATCACATTGTCTGTCATTCCGAATAATGCATTAGTATCGGTTTAATCCCTAACCTACAGTACTTAAACTTAATGTAAACACATCCACTAGGGGGCAGTGTTACATGTACCAGACAATAATGTACAGAAAAGCTTTACACAACATGTAATTGAGAACTCACAATCTCATCCTCCACGTCACGGTTGAACTGGTGGATCTCACGTGAGGCCATCAAGTTGCTCCGGCGTTTCTTCAGTGGCTCCTGCAGCTCGTGGAACTTTTTCTCCACGCCACAACGCAGACCGTCCACTTCATCTGACCCCTTGCCCTCCTGGCTGAGTGCTTGGGCCTGTGTGCGCAGCTCCTCCACCTCCTTCTGCCTCACTTCCACCTGGCTTTCAAGCATCTGGAGAAGAGCACAAGATAGGAAAGCAAAGGAAATAAAAATCCAGAGCAACCTCTTCCCATATCTCACACATCGAGTAGTACATGCTTCTTCCCTTGCACACACACACGCGCGCGCACACACACACGCGCGCGTGCTTTCTGCAATAATTTACATAATGCAAAACCATTTCTTCAGCATGTATCATAAGTCCATAACAGATTGCATTTATACCATAGACAGACTTACACATATTTACATAGTACTCTCAGCATTCAAGTGAACTCCCTCTCTCACACATCTATGTATGGTGCACAAACACACACCCACACACAGACCATACACTTGCATGTACTGGAGTCATTTACAACATCACTGAGCTGAAAGAGAGGTTACATAACTGTGAGGGGAGGGGGGAGGGCATGATTATGCAATCGTTAGTGTGAACTACTTAGTGATGCTCGAGCACCAGCTATGAATGAGCCACAGGGGGAGAAATATTTAGCAAAAAGCAACGACGTGTGTGCAACTGTACATATATAGAGAAACATTTATGCCGGGGATATTTAAACCCTTAAAGTGGGAGCCAATTAAGGATCTCACTGTAAAGGGTATAATGGTACTGTGACAAGAACATTTTAAATAATTATGCTTGTGATAAGATATAACCTGAAATAGTGTGTATTTTTGTGATTTCATATCCTTCACAATTTCTAAAACACATTCTTAGGGAACAGAGATCCTCTAAGATTCCCCTGATAGTTAAAATAGTTCTTAGTATTGTTGGGTTCAAGACCACCTTAGCCGAGACCAAGTCAAGACCAAGACCATAGCCAATGGAGTCAGATATTAATATTGGCACCCTTGGTAAATATGAGCAAAGAAGGCTGTGAAAAATTGTCTTTATTGTTGAAACTTTTCATCTTTTGTTAAAAAAATTCACAAAAATACTCTGCTCTTATGGATATCAAACAATTGCAAACAAAATTCAGGTTTATAAAATTTTTTTTTAAAAAATCTCATCACTGTTAAATATAGGCGTGCAGTAATTATTAGCACCCTTTTAGTCAATGCTTTGTGCTACCTCCCTTTGCCAAGATAACAGCTGAGTCTTCTATAATGCCTGATGAGGTTGGAGAATACATGGCAAGGGATCGGAGACCATTTTTCCATACAGAATCTCTCTAGATCATTCAAATTTCAAGGTCCACGCTGGTGGACTCTCCTCTTCAGTTCACCCCACAGGTTTTCTATGGGTTTCAGGTCAGG
>JANDJT010000168.1:6580803-6601699 GCA_024331685.1 Stegophilus panzeri
ATTTACACACTTGTTCGGTTGACTGAGGAGATGAAAAGCAGTGTGAAAGTAACTGTTGCGTGGTGAAGATGCATTTTGGACTTCCTGTAGTTTTTATCCCGATTGTATTATACAACTCCGAACAGGTCACTCGCACCGCTGCGAATAAATATTTATTCACAGTCGCACAAAATACTTTTCAGTCACAAATGCGAGTGAAATGGTCACGCTGTAGAGCCCTGAGTTTATCTGCAAAGTTTTTTCCCGTGCGGTGTGATGATGTTTAATGTCCCCGACAACCTCTGTAGTGCCATTTAGCATCATGTTAATGTCATGATTTCTCCTCACGCAAAGCACTGGAGCTCGAAGCGAAGCTGGCAGCTCGAGGGCTAAAATGTTAACTTCGTTTCTGGGTTTTGGCACTACAAAATGACGTCATCCCTGTGCTGCTCTATGGTGATTGGCTGTAAGTGTAGGAAGCGCTTGATTTGATCTGCAGTGGAGTTTTCTATTAGCGTAGGACGAACTTTAAACATTAACATCGCAGTCGATCATGTTCATTTAATCGTGGGCAGTCAAAATCGTAAGTGAGATCGATATGCAATTAATTGTGCAGCCCTAGTTCACACCACAACTTATTTACCATAATTTAATAATGAATATGTGTAACACTAAATTGTGCCACTGAAAATGGTTGTCTCTGATGCTACAGTATCATCTGGCTGAAAAACATGCTGAACCATCAAAATCAACCCATGCTTCATGCCATGTAATACTGGCTGATGGTGAGTGCTTGGGGTAGATAAATTACATGCATACATTACATAAATTACATATATTACACACACACACACACACACACACACACACACACACACAAACAGTGTACTAAGGGATTATATGGTAACTATTGTTCCTGACTCAGACACAATACTATTATTATTGCTTCCTAAGAACTAAAGTTCTATAGCATAATTCCTAGTGCCACAGTGGCTCTATTAGCTAATCCTAATCTCTTTACATTGCTACCCAACATTGATGAGCCACTCAAGTTGATTTTCTGTTAGCTGTGAGAAAACTGGAGCTATAGCGGTACAGCAAAGTATCTATAAAGCAAAATGTGAATCGGCCTGAGACTTTTTTTTCACAACGCTCAAATCAAGTGGAGCACAAAATGAACCACAAAGGAACCACCCCTGAGACTCAGACCACCTCTGATACTTGGAACACTGAAATGGACCAAGTGTGAAAACACCCTGAGTTCATTTGTTGTGTTCACATATGCACAAAAATGCTGAGTCATGGATCTGAGACCACTTGAAGCACTGAAACAGTCCAAGTGTGAAAACACCCTTTGAACATAAATGCTGGTCTGTGCTTTTCACATCTTTGACAATACAGTCATATTAGGAACAGGTGACTTTAGAATATGGAACAATATCATATTAAAGACAAATAGTACTGCTCTGATATAAGGTACAATAGCAAAGTGTTCTCCAGTTGAAACTCACTTAGGAGGTTTCTCCACTGTTCGGTAGGTGTTAAAGGCCTGAAGTTGCTGCTGCACTCCAACCAGAGAGTTGGCAAACTTGCGATTATTGAGGATAATGATGGTCTGTTCAATCCACTCCAGCAGGTCAGAGGCCAGAGATTCGTACTTCTCAATCATCTTCTCAGTTTCAATAGCGTTGTCTAGCACCTATGCACAAGGAACACGGTAAGAAAGTATACATTAACTTTTTTTTATTTGTTTTTTGCAAAAATAAGTCAATGCCAAAGAAAGGTTAAAAATGCAGCCTGGGAAACCTGTAATCAGAAAAGTGCATAGTTAGCTTATCATTCAAACTGTGGGAACACTGTCTATACAAGAGTGTGCATCAAATTTGCCAGAACATTGGCATAATTTTAATAATGTTACATTAATAATTAAAAGCATGATAAAAAAAAAAATATTACATTCTGTGCACGTATTACAATTTCATGACCTTGATTTGGTGTCTTGTTGCATCATGACGTTGTGCTCACAAAGTACTGTCGGAGCTCGATATAAAAAAATAATAAAATGCAAATGGATAGGATGTACAGGACAAAGTGCTATTAACTGCTGAATAATGGGGAAGGAAGCCATGCTGTTAAATTAAACCAAACTTGCAATGACTAATGTGATAATTACTAAGACAGAAATATACTAGACTCCTACTAGATGTTTATTTCAGTGCTTGCCCTCTTCTCAGTCATATATCACTGTATATGATTATTTTTTAAATTTGACTCTGTATACAGTCCATAGTGAACTGGGATAGAGGAGACCATCTTTATATACAGTGATCCTGGAGTGTCTCACCTTTCCAATACGTTTGCCTTCCACTTTCAGTGCCTTCATCTTGGAGAAGTAATGATAGTAAGTGACAACATAGGTGATGATTGATTTTTCATCAGGATGGTCAACGCTGATATCTGCATTAGACAGAAATACACGTGTCATACACAAGCATTTCAAAGCATCAGTGTCCCCAAATTCCAAACATCAGTAAAACTTTCAGGCGAAACAGAAGGGCATGGCTTCCTTATTTCTCCCATAGACACAAAAAAGGGAAATGCTCAGAAGTGTGCTGTCTGAAGTGGATGGAACATGTTCTGATGCTTTCTCACGCTCCTGTCCTTTGTTCTCTGCAGGTTACTAAAGTCTTCAGCTGAGCTCCCAATGGGATATGACTCTCATTGCTGACTCCATAACATAATAATCAAGGTTCCACCATGAAACTTGCTAATCCATCCTCTCTGTAATAGCTAGAGGCATGTTTAATAGTGTCAGATTCAGTGGTGTCTACATTCTATCTAGTACACAGAAAAACAGAAGTTTACCCAACAAAACCCTAGTGTTTATCTGTGGAAGGGACAGCTCCATGTTAACAGCATAAATAATAAAACCTGTCTATTCATACATCCAGGGTTCGTACAGATGCTTCATAATGAAATCTGCATAATTTATTTGTTTTCAAGGACTATACAAGAGATGTCATTCAAACATTCTCCAGTTCTTCTTTTTAAATTCTAAAAAAGTATTATTATTATTATTAATGTTATAATAAAACCAACCAGATTTTATATAGCACCTTCTCCATCCATGCTGGACTAAATTTGTATTTCCCAGGCAGTGCTTCGTCTTCACTATAACATCAATATACTTCAGATGAGTTACAGGAGCACTACTGCCAACAACTTGCAATGCAAAGTCGCTAAATTATGTCATGTGCTAATTAGCATATTCATTACATCATTGCAATGTATTTGTTTTCTGCCTAGTGTGCGTTTGCTTCTTGCCTACTCTCTGTGCTCACATACTGTATTTTAATACAGCTGAATTTCCAATAAAGCTGAAAAGCGTTTACATATTTTTCTGTTGTCAGACAAAAGGACAAATATGTAAGTGACTGAAATGCGGCCCCTTAAGAGACTACATGTTAACCAGCAGTCACTTCTAAACTGCTGCTCTGCTAAAATCCTGATTTATAACCACGACATCGACTGACAAAATCACCACACACACACGTTAAAGACAACGGCTGTGCTGTGATTTCGACTAAATGTAAAATTTAGTCGAAATCACTTTCTCAGAGAAGAAACTCTCTCAGAGAGAAAGTTAGAAGTGAATGAATGTGCTGCTCCTCTCTGCCCCTCAGTGAACAGAATAGCTGCAGAGAGAGGTGTGTCTCTGGGGGGAAAGCAGGACCTCGCACTCGCGGGGAAGTACTGGTCACTCTCTTCTACGGAAAGTTTGCCCCAAAGGTTTGCCCAAAACGTCGCTAGATTTGTCACTAGGTGCTTTTTTGAAAGAAAAGAAAAGAAAAGAAAAAAGTCACTAAAAGTGTCTGAAAAGTGGACTGGAGCTGTCTCTGTCAAAATGAGAGTGAGTATAGGGAGGGGCTGCAGCAGGGATTCATATTTTAAGTGAAAGGATTGTATGTGTTATTTAGTGATTTTGTATTTATTCTGACCTTTTCTTTATTTTGATTTTGACCTTTTATAATTCAAGCACTTTTTAAGCACCACTAGATAAAATATGGCTATTTTCAAGGTTTTCCAGAACTTAAATTTCAAAAAGCCAAATTCAAGCACTTCAAGCACCTTGTTCGAACCCTGTATGTCATGTTTTTTTAAAAAGCACATTCCACATTTTTGCATACAGTTAGCCTATTTTACTTTGCTCCACTAAAACCCAGCGATACTTTATTTTGTAGCTGATCATGATACTGTCAAGTATACAACCAAAAGTATACTGGTTCTGACAGTGTAATTTTGGATAGAGTAAAGTATTTTTCATCAGATGTGAGCCAAGCAACAATAAAACTGTAATTAATAATAAGCAGTGCCTCCAATTTGTTTTAGCAGCCAACAATTCCACAGTGCCACCTTCATGCTTTCTTTTACCTCACAACACCGAGGCTTGTGAGTTTAGAGGTCAAAGTTCACAGAGATAAAGTTGATGTGAAGCAAAAGTAATGACTAACAGAAACAAATGCGTCTTTCACTTCCCGAATTTTTTCCCTTTCAGTGAATTGCTTTTTCTGTTGGGTGAATTATTTGTGTTTGGTCTGACCACTACTTTAGCTGAGAAATCCAAAAAGCATAGTTTCCAGAATGCTCACATATTGCTATGGCTAAACTGTAAATTTTGGCACCCCTGTTAATTGTTTTAACACTTGGATTCTGAAACTTCATCTAGAGCTTCTACACACTGAGATATAAAAGGTGCCAAACTGTACTTTCCTCATTATGGGGTTGTGCAATAAAGGTTTTGGATGTTTAGTATGTATCTTTTAGCTGGGATGGTGCATGTGATATACCTTTAATTATCTTTTACAGTAAAGCTTTAAAAGTACATCAGTGGTTCTTAAGGTCTACGTATCTTAAAATATTTCCAGGTGACAGATACAGTAAATACTAAATGTACAAGAGAAGTACCTTAATGGCACCAAACCAAGACAAGTAAAATTACTGTGTGGTAACTCTTTCTGAGAGTTTAAAGAACATGTTATAGTATAACACACACGACCAATAACACTGAGAGGTGAAGATAACATGTAAAAAAGGTAAATCTTAAAAACAACAACAAAGAAGGTTTCCTATTGCAATGTCCTGATTTTGTGTTAGTGGAGTCTATTTTTTGCCTTCTGCTCCTCAGCTGCAAGGCTATAACAGCATTGTCCTACTTGCAGATATAGGGCACCATGGGGCCTCAAACGGTGGGTTACAGGCATAACTGACTAATGAGGAACAATGAATTACACCAGATGGCGTTAATATTAAAAAACAACCTCCATCTATGAAGAAAGCTCATTTCTAAGCACTGAAATATTAAACACACTCTGTATTCTGATACTGCTAATGCTAGCAGTCCACATGCTGCGGTCACCTGATTGCCAAATAGCAAGGCAATGTTAGGTTCAGCCCTTTTAATAGTGAAAACAAGAGCGAAAGTGATATGTAGCTTTAACTGCTTGCACAGACGCACCTTCAGGGTCCAGCAACTTTGTGAGGCCCAAGTGCTGTTCAGCCAGGTTAAAGGCATTCTGCAAATTATAGTGGGCATTGGATTTCTTCAGCTTGTCAAAGTCTATCAGGTCAGGCCTGAGAGAGAGAGAGAGAGAGGAAAGAGAGAACAAACACAGCAAAATATTTTTAAATAATTTTAAATGCTTACAAATAGTCTATAAAATATGTCAAAAGACATCTTGGTAGAGGTAAATAAATAAATAAATAAATGCACCCTCTTATCTGACACTGCAGTTTTGTCACCTTTACTGATGTAACATCTAATGTTTATATTAACACTCACCTGCTTTTTATTAATCCTCACTATGTATTAATATGCATGTTTACACTTAAGGAGAGGGAAGAAGAGAGAAAAACGGGAGGTGAAGTGGGGACTAGAGAGAGGGTTTATATACCTGTGTTTGTGAATGAGTGCATTGAAGGCCATGCCATCTCTCCAGCTCGTGGTGAAATTGTGAATGTTGACATTTGGATAACTGTAACACAGCAGAAAGGTCAGAATTCAGAAACAGACACAGGATTGGACTGAGTGTGAATCAGCTCAATCTAGCAAGTCTAGTGATGAACTTTATCAGGCTTAAGAAATGTCAGAAGCTCAACAGGTATACATGTCATGATATAAACAACAAGGCTTTAACTGAAATCTTTTTAAAGCCTCCTTTTAAACGAAGCATAAGGCTGATTAACTGCCACCTGCCACTGTGACACTGTGACACTGTGTGTGTGTGTGTGTGTGTGTTCACCCTGCGGTCTTCATCTGACACCAGAGAAGCAGAGCGTCCTTGGCAGACTTCTTTTCTTTGCTGTCTTCCGTCTCAACGCTAATGTCCTGAATCTGTCAGACACAATTCCAACCAAGATCTGCTCATGTGCAAGCACCACACACTCTGAAGCTCACACACACCAATCACAACCACTTAGTCCTTTACCCTTCATACCGATTATAATATACTATATGTGACATCTGCCTACTTGTAATCACATTCATAGCTTAAGGAAAAATTGTAAACATTACTTAACATATGGCTTTAATTGGATTATTCTTATATTATTAAATCTTAGCAACACCACATCAACGTGTAAATTCACAGCAAAGAAACATGTCAACCAATAGGGAAAAACCACTACAGTTAGCTGACCTGGAAGCGCAGAATGATGGTCCAGATGAGGCCCAGGGTGAGGCGGTGGTTGCCATCAACAATGTCATGCGAGCCCATGTTCTCGAGGTGAACGCGCTGTTCTTTGAGGAACTGCAGAGCTTTGTCCACATTCTCCAGACAGTGAATTCGCATACGACCTTTTGTGGGCTTTGGCTGTGGAGAACACCAATCATTACACCATCATAACTTCAAGATCTACTGCAAAACTTTATAATTTTGTAAAAATGAAAAAAAAAAAAAATAAATAAAAATAAAAAATTGTTCAGATAAATTGATAGATAAATTGTACAGTACGAATTCTGCTTTTCTTCCTGTGTCCCCATCAGTGAAGTTAGGTGAAATGAGAGGAGTCTGCTGAATACAGATGTGCCAACATTGCTAACAAGTAAATCCTAGCAGGCAGAGAGAAAAATCTGAATTTTACCACAGTATGCCACCAGATATCTTTTTAATGTGTGTGCCGATCAACAGTAATAAAAGTCAGGTTAATAATAAGCAGCTCCTCAATTTTTACCTCACAAGATCAAGGCTTGTGAATTCACAGGTCAAGTTTCACCTAGATCAAGTTGGCAAGACACAAAAGTAACCATATCACACATTTTGTCCTTCAGTGATCAGGCTTTTCTGCAAAGAGAATTTACAGTCATGTAAATAAATAAGTACATAAGTATAAATAAGTAAGGCTTTTTTGAAATATTTGGACAAGAAGACATTTGATTATTTTTGAAACAGTGCCTATTAATTGATATACTTGAACAAAACCACAAGGAAAATGAGCTTTTTCAATCATTAATTCAACAGAAATATCAATAAATGTGGTATTCTTCTCTGGAAAAAGTAACTACACCCTTGGCCTCAGACACTAATATTGTCCCCTTTAGCAGAAATAACTTCTTGTAGGCATTTTGCATAATTGTCCACCAGGCTTGCTAGCATTTTTGACCACTCTTCCATGCAATATTCTTTCAGTTGCAAGACGTTTGACGGTTTTCTTGCATATACCGCCCGTTGATTCAACTCTCCAGAGCACATTATTCCAAAAGGCCTGGTCTTTGCCTATATGCTCAGTGGCAAACTGTAGTCTTGCAAAGGCTTTTTCCTGGCACGCCTCCCATTGTAGAAGCATGCACTCTGACACCACCAGTTGCAAGACTTACTAGCAGGTCCTGTAATTAAATTTTGGGGTTCTTGGAGACTTATTTTTGCATTAGATGGTCTAATCTTGGGCTGAATTTGCTGGGACGACCAGTTGTTTGTGCCATTTGTAGACGATTTTCCGTACAGTGGAATGATGCATTTCAAATAATGGCTGGCTTGGCGGTTAAGGGTCTGGGTTACTGATCGGAAGGTCAGGGGTTCTAGCCCCAGCACTGCCAAGCTGCCACTGTTGGGCCCTTGAGCAAGGCCCTTAACCCTCTCTGCTCCAGGGGCGCAGCATCACGGCTGACCCTGCGCTCTGACCCAAACTTCCTGACATGCTGGGGTATGCAAAGAAAAGAATTTCACTGTGCTGTAATGTATGTGTGATCAATAAAGATGCATTATTATAATTTGGAGATCTTTTTAAATCCCTTGCCAGACTCAGGCATCCAGAACGTTTTTTTCTGAAGGCCTTACAGAACTCTTTAGATCTTGGCATGAGGACACCACACACCTCAATAGCAAAGGGAACACCAGACACTAGATGTGAGAGGAGTATAAATAAGACCGGTTCCACCTGCACTCCCTAAGCAGGTTCTAATCATTGGCACCCAATCTTGAACACCTGATTATAATTTTATGGATTTGAAGGTGTGATAAATGAACTTATTTCTTCCATGTGACTGGCCTGTGTTTTTTGTTAATTTAAATTGTGAAAATTACTACAAAACATCAATATTGTGTGTCATTATGGCGGCTGTGGTTCAGGTGGTAGAGAGGGTTGTCCACTAATCGTAGGGCTGGCGGTTCGATTCCCGGCCTGCATGACTACACATGCCGAAGTGTCCTTGGGCAAGACACTGAACCCCAAGTTGCTCCCGATGGCAAGTTAGCGCCTTGCTTGGCAGCTCTGCTACCATTGGTGTGTGTGTGTGTGTGTGTGTGTGTGTGTGTGTGTGTGTGAGAGAGAGAGAGAAAGAATGGGTGAATGAGACACAGTGTAAAGCGCTTTGGATAAAAGCGCTATATGATTGCAGACCATTTATATTTACCATTTGATAGTGTATCAACTGTATTAATAAGCACTGTTTCACAGAGGATCAAATGTTTGCTTGGCCAAATATGTCAAAAAAGCCAACAATTTCCATGGGGTGTACTTATTTTTTCCACAGGACTATATATTTGGGCTTAGTCTGACCGCTGCTTTAGCTTTATAGAAATAAATAAATAAATAAATAAATAAATAAATAATAATAATAAAAAGCGGAAACTCATAGTTTTCATGTGTCTCCCATAATATAGAAGAAAGAAGTAAAAAATCCTAAATCATTTGACTAAACTGGACTCCAGCTGCTCCAGAAGGAATTCCTCCTACAGAATTTTTGTTGTCTTTTAAAGCTAAATAAAATGGGAATAGAGTGGTGATAATGTCATTTTGTACAGGAACCCAGAAGTTAGCATCACACTGGTTCCCTCGACAAAAACCCAATAGGATTTTCACACAGGCTTTTAGATTATTGCAAAAAATAAGCTCAGTGATCAACAAAAGTTTACGATACTAACACATTTTGTCCATCAAGATAATTTTCACAAATGAACACAACTTTTATGAAGTTTGAAGCCTAAATACAATCGGCAGAAATATAAACTACACCACAGTCGCGCGACGTCACCATCACCAAGCTTCCGACAACTTTTACAAACTTGATTTAAAAACATTTTCCATAATACGGATTTACTCTTTGGCTGAATCTTCAACCACATTTTTTTAGGAACTGTGCACAGCATACCTGAACCAGTTTATCTGCAAAGTATTTTCCTGTTCGGCGTGATGACGTTTAATGTCCAACAACCTCTGTAGTCCCATTTAACAACCGCCTTTTTCAATAGACGTAAAAGCTTTAAAAAAAAAAAAAAAAAAAAAAAAATCACGAGTGGGATTAACTGGTGTATTTTATGTCACAAAATAAAACGTGAAAATATTTTGAGCTTGTGTTCATCACAGACCTTATTTCAGGATTTTAACCAAAATCCCATTCAAAAAAACCCATTGAGTTCGGGACAATGGAACCGGAAGGGCTAAAATGCTAACTCATTTCTGGGTTTTGGCAAACAAAATGATGTCATCCCTGCGCCACTATATAAAGTCTATAAAGAACCTTCGTGACCGACGTTGTGGGAAAAAGTGTATTCAGTGCTGCTGGTTGTACATCACTATACAATCCCATTCAGCTAGTTTGAGCAGCACATACCAGCTGACTTCTTTTCAGACACTACGGTGGCCTGAGTTGAACATGGAGAAAAATTCTCCCAGCTGCTGTTCTAGACATGGCATGCTCAAATAAAAAATAAACAAAAGGTAGATACCAAAATTGTGTTAAATGCATATTATTGATTACAGGCAAGTGATATGATGATCTTAGATGGGAAACTACTCAAATGTCTCCACGATCTGTTTTTACACAGAGATCACATGCATTGTGATATTAAACACATTTTGTCAGTTGCACTGAAAAAACTGACATAGCATCCCAAGTTGCTGTAAGAACCAGACTTTATTCTATTTGCTTGTCCAGCTTGCGTTGTCCCTGACAGACACACAAACAAAGCAATAATAACCAAAAGCAGGTAGTTCCTTAGTTAACGCTTCATCCTCAGACAACATGGAGGAGTTTCATCATTGGTTATATAAAACTGCTAGATTTTATATAATAGTCAATACAAACAACGGTTGTTTACAAGACTGGCAGATTGAGGATAAACAACAAATTTCAATATCCAGGAGTGTGCTGAAATCCAGATAACACAGGGAGCACAAATTACTGAAACAGAACTGTAGTCAGAAACAGCACTGAAGTAAATGTTTGATTAAGGCACTCCTTATGAGAAAACAAGCAAGCGTGGAGAGAAATCACTAATGCCATGACACTTTACCTGGTCAAGGATTATAAAATCCATCAAAATGGTCAAAAACGAGTGAATTATATGATTTATAAATAGTTGATCCTTGTTATAATTTACCACATCTCAACTAGTTTTGTAATACCATTTCTCAGCTGTACACAGAATGCAGATAGAAGTGCACAAAAAAAACAAAATAATGAAACACAAATAGCTTATTTTAAAAATGGTAAAATAAATAAATAAATAAATAAACAAGTAAAGCTAATGCATTCAGTATTTAAACATATTTACATACTCACTCGCCTGTCAAGTCATCCCATGTAATGCTCTTTTATGTACTGAAGGCATCAGTAGAGAAATGTTTACATTTTGTTTTGGAAGTGCACTTTATTAAAATTTGTTTAAAAAGGTACAATGGCCTAATGTGTCTTATTTTTCTTTGAGGTTATGTTTGTTTGTAGAGCTAAATTTTCATCAACAGGGAAAATAGTTTGGTTGGTCTGTTCAGAAAATAGTCTTAAAAACTAATATTAAAAATTACGATAAAATCGTGGCTCGCGATCCAGCCTGAAAAAACTGTGATATGATATTCTTGCCAGAACGCCCACCCTTATTATTGATAAAGGCACAGACACAGTCTGCGTCATCTTTAGGTTTATGAACCATCAACTTCATGGTTATGATCTTTCACAATATTTTACCTTTTTGTCTGTCATTTTGTGCTTTTGTATGATGATGCCCAATAACAAACGGCTGAAAATGGTCAGAAAACTACACTCTCTCTTTTTGGTCAAAAAACAAAAAAGGGACGAAGTTCTGCACTTAAACAGATTAGTACACCTACATGAAGTGTCAAATCTAACACTTTGCAAATAATGTTAATGTTGATGAATATAAAGTAATTAAATATGCTTTTTCCCTGCACCGGTCAGCAAAACGTTTATGGAAGAGAAAAGTCATACGTTTTTGGAAGAGAAAATCTGGCCATTAGATATCCGATTTGTAATTATTTTTTTACCACAGCACATTACTGTGAATTCACCTAAATATCCACCATCCAGGTTATTTTCACAACTGTTGATTGTACAGATGGCAATATTACATTCTTCCCTACCCTTCTTAAAGCTGAAATGGTGGAAATGCTCGTTTTCCTGCCTTTTCTCCCCCTGGACAATTAAATCATTCAAATTCTTTAGTTTTTTTTTTTTTTTTCTTAAAGGTAAATTGCAAGCAGGGAAAAGTCAATACTGCACCAGTCTAACTCTGAATTTCAACAACAATATCCTAGTATAAAAATTACACTGAGGCTTGTCTTTGTCCTTTGGGCAAATGTGTTTCAACTCATAGCACTTCTCAGTAGACCATGCTTAATAACTAATCTCTAATCTCTAATCTCTCTAATGCTAGAATTTTATTACATCCACAGGAATTCATTAGCCAGCTCAAATACACTAAACAGGAAATAATAGCACACATCAATTATTAGTTAACTAATCCTATGTAACAAATCAATCCTTAACTTACAACACTCAGAAAATCTTATTACATACCTGGGCCGAGTGTGGTTTTTGGAGATTGTCATTATTGTTCATGCTTTTTCATACAGAGCATTGTCATTGCCAAGCCCAAAATTATTGACAGATTTCACCAGATATATTCTAGAAGATATCTGTTGATGAACTATTATGTTTTCAAAACACCTATGAAAACATTCACTTATTGCCAAAAGTATGTGGACACCTGACCATCAAACCCAGACAACTTGAGTGGCTCAAGCCCTGACCTTAACCACACCTTTGGGATGAACTGGAATACCAACTGTGCACCACACCTTCTTACGTGACATCAGTTCCTGACCTCACTAATGCCCTTGTGAATGAACGGATAAGTTCCTACAGCCATGTTCAAAAATCTAGTGGAAATCCTTCTCAGAAAGTGAAGGTTATTATAACAACAAAGGCAGGACTAAATCTGGAATGCAATGTTTAAAAAAATACATGAATGTGAAGGTCAGGTGTCCACAAACTTTTTGTCATATAATGTATTTGCCACCATGATAAAACTCAAAGTTTTTAATGGTAGCTTCACCTCCTGTCAATGGCTGTGTCCTGTATTGCATAACAGTGAACAAGTAGTGTGTTAAATTTGTGCACTACCATGGGTACCATTACCTGCTACATAGGATTTTACAAAATGATTCAATATGCTGCCGGTGTGAATGGCTAGAATAGAAGACCAAAATTCCATATAAAAACAGGTAACACAAATGGTATTATACTCCAACAAGCTTCATCAGGGTAGAATTAATAGTGGTATGGACTTGAGCAAACAGACCAATTGTGAAAATGCCCTTATCCTCAAACCAGCCAAAAAAAAAAAAAAAAAAAGTCCTGTAACACCTCCTACAGGATTCATTAAGATAGCGGTACGGAGGCTGCTGAAACTACCAGAGCATTCAGCACTTCTAGGCCACAAACTACTGAACCTGCCATCAGATCATGATCTACAAACAGTTCACCCATTTTAAATGACCTTGAATTCATGCTGATAATACTGAAAATGTTACTTACAGTCAAAGTGAAACTGCCCCATGAGACATGGGACTATAAAAATGCTTAAAAAATGCTTTTGGTGTGACTTGATCTTTCTGATAATAAAAGGACATCATATTATAAGGCTGTTATCTTTGCATGCTACACACCAGTCTCTCTCCAGACAGCACCTCCAGGAGCTTAATGAGCATGCGGCCATCCCTCAGATCCATGTAGAGGTCTGTGATGCGGCAGGAGACTCGGGCCAGGTGGGAGTTCACCCATTTGGTAAAGGTCTTCTTCTGCACTGCTTCTCGCTCATCTGCAGAGAAAAGAAAGGATTATGTTAAAGTAAAGAAAGAAATCAATAGAAGAAAATGATGTGATATATGAGTTTATGTAAATGTGTATGTAAACATGACCTCCACTAATCTCAGCATGGTAGAGATGTCCAATTTAAGCCCATCATGTGCTCTCTGTAATTTTTCTAGTGTTTATAGACTGGTAATATAAAAATTTTAAAGACAGCATAGAAAAAACATTGGTCAGCAATGTATCTTGCTAGTTGTTCTTTTCAGGATTTTGCTACAGATTTCTGGCCCAGAAATAAGCTCCACCCCTAGTCTTTTAAAAGGCTACCAATGATACATTGTTGTTTCAACAGGCAGAGTGCACTCAGAAAAAGGCTATTATGTTACCTTTCCTTGTCTCTGTGGTGTTACCGTTAGTGTACCACCTAGTGTATAGACATTTAGTCTATAGTGCACCTTTAAAAACTGTAATTACCTTTTAGAGTAAAGTTTTAAAGCTACACAACATGTACTTTTCAAGGTAAAAGTAACATACTAAAAAGTACAGAAGGTGCATCCTTGAGGGTACCACCCCAGCGGCAAAGAAAGGTACAGTTGAGAATTTTTTTTTCCGAAAATCGTGGGGTGGTTAAAAGACAGGAAAATACGTTTCAGTGCTTTCAGTGCCAACTGCGATTTGCCACACATGCAAAAGAGGGTGCTGCAAATTAGAAGTTGCTTCTTTAAATTAATGTTAAAATGCCATGTGAAAATGGCAGTTTACGGGCCATTTCTTCCAGTAAATTGCTTACAAACAATCCAAAATGCAAGATGCCAAAAACAAAAACAACCCAATCCTATTTTCCATTACTATATTTGTCCAAGTAGACCTCTTGTTTCCAGCTAGTGGTCATTAACAGAAACAGAATAACTTTAATACTGCTGAAGCATCTAATGCCAATTTGATCACTCTACATGTTTTCTCTCAAGCTTGGTGGGTGGTCTAGGGGAACTGTGAGGCCATAAAGCAAGCTTTCACCTATACTTCCACCCACCCACATACGCACACAACCACCCACCCGCTTGGCTCAACGAAGTGTGTCAACGCCAACGCCTTTGCTGGATGAAGCATTTGCCTAATGCTCTCCAAAGCCTGTTGCCATAGAAATCTGGAGCAAAGATTTGCAGTCTCTCTGTGCAAAATGGACCACACCGATTTCTCAACAGATCTCACAACTAACAACTCGTAACATATCTGTGCAGTTTGGAAAGTTGTAGAACATACATTAAATAGAACATAGTGGTAGACTTGTACAAAATATATACAATAGCTCTGGATAATACAAATGTTATCAGTTAAGGACAAGGCTAAGACCTTGCTAACACCCAACACATGAAAGCACAATTTACTGGATGCTGTATCTAGAAACATGTACATTTCAATTTTCATATTAATTTAGGCCAGCAGATATTCCATATGCATTTATGCTGTCATCTTTTTACAACCAAGCGAGCACACACAGTCACTGAGAACACTAAAGTCAGGACTAAGCAGCAGTTCAGAATGCAGTAATCTGTGATACTGTGTGGGCCAGAGAATTTATTTTCAGCGCTATGTGTGTTCTTCCACATTCAAGTGCTCTAAAAGCCACCAGAGGATCAGTGCCCTCATAAAGGCTGAGAATCCACACTGCTTTGCATAAGTATTTGCCCTCGGAATATTTCTATACAGTACGTTGAGGTGTGACAAAATGTGGAAACGTTAAAATGGACGTAACTGGGATTTTTACAGTTTGATTTACACAATATGTCCAACATGTCTGGGGCCTTCTAGGAACAGGTGCATTTATATCAAGATCATGTGACACTGGACCTGCACACATGTGGAATACATTGAACAATATTGGGACTTCTGATGACAAACTGGTTGCAAGAGAACAAATTTACAGATTTCACAAGAAGGGGTGAATACTTAAGCAATCATAGCTTCTTTATTTATAACTAATTTTGCAAACTACACTGATTTTCCCCCACACTTCAATAGTATGTACTATTTTGTGCAAATTCATGGAATATAATCCTAAGTAAGTAAGTTCATTTCATTTTCAGGTTGTAACACTACAAAATGTGTTAAAGTACTTATGCAAGGCACTGTAAATCACACAACTTCATTTTCTTCTGCTAATTCACAAACCTAAACAAGGGCTTTTGAATCTGAAGAACAAAAAGCCACAAAATTGACTGAACCAAGACATCTGTGTACATACATTACACACATCTGATTTTAACTGGCCCATGAAAAGAACTTGTTTTACTTTACGTTTCTAAACCTATCCAAAAACTGGCTACTTTCAAAGAAATAGGACACTGCAAATGACTCATATGAAAACGGACAGGGGTCAAAATAAGAGGAAACTGGTGGCCTAGCACATTTCAAATGGCATCGGGTTCTATGGTCAGATGAAAGCAAAATAGAACTTTTTGGAAGTAAACACCAAAGGTGATTTTGGCACACACAAAGAGGTAGCCATATGGAAAAGTACCTCATGCCCACGGTTAAGTATGGTGGTGGCTCTTTAACATTTTGGGGCTGTTTTTCCTGCCAGAGGACCTGGACATTTTGTTAGGATACATGGCATCATGGACTCCATCAAATATCAACAGATATTAAAAGAAAATCTGACTGCCTCTACCAGAAAGTTTAAAATGGTCCATGGTTGGATCTTCCAGCAGGACAATGATCCAAATCATACATCAAAATCAACACAAAAATGGTTTACTGACCACAAAATTAATGGCCATCCCAGTGGGGTGAACTGAAGGATCTGGAGAGATTCTGTATGGAGGAATGGTCTCAGATCCCTTACCATGTATTCTCAAACCTCAACAGGCATTATAGGAGAAGACTATAATGTATTGACTAAAAGGGTGCCAATAACTGTGCCACACATTTTTTTTGATAAACCTGTGTTGTGTTTGCAATTGTTTGTTTTTTTTTTTTTTTTTTAAATGGAGAGTATTTGTGAATTTTTTGAACAAAAGATTAAAAGGTTAAAAAAAAAAAATAAAGAAAAATCTTCACAGCCTTCTTTGCTCATATTTATCAAGGGTGCCAATATTAGTGGAGGGCACTGTACCTTATCTTCTTATAGATACAGTTAATGTTCTGGAACATCTGTGAAACAAGTTAGTTCCTGTTATCATTTATGTTATAACAGCTATTAACCTGTGTGCTCGGTTACAGAAAATTAATTTAAACCTTCTAACCAATCAGAATCAAGCATCGATCCTGTAATTCAAATGACTCAAGCTGTGATTCAAACAGTGTTGTGTAAAATGATTCCAACAGAGATGATGTACTGTTTTTAGAAATTTTTCAGATACGATACCAGCAAAAAAATGGTTGATCGGATTTTGGAAGAAAACATATTGGATTTTGGATCCAGTAACAAATGGCATTGAAATTTTAAAGACTGAAGTTGGATTTGGAAAAGTAATTTATTTTTGGAACTGGAAATGTTTACATATAAAAAGAGATTTGAGTGGTGTTTTTTTTTTTTTTTGTTAGGATTGATTTTTATTATATATTTACACTTAATTATATATGCCATGCAAGTGAATTCCATGTAAGGGCTTAACTGTGAAATGCTTCATTAAAAAAAAAAAAAAACAAAAAAAAACAACAACCCATAAAACATTAGCTTAAAATAAAGCTTGGTAGTTTTCATGATGTGTATCGTATCGGCTAATACTCAAGGTTTTAGTATCAGTATCAGAAAAGAAAGTGATCAGAAAGCAGTACTGTGCCATCTCTAACTGTGTTTTTATTATTATTATTATTATTATTATTATTATTATAATAACAATAACAACTTTTACTTACTAATACTATTGAACATGTCCTCTTAAAGAGCTACAAAAGCTCCTTAATTTTTCATATTAAAGTCATATATTATTCTGGCTTCAATTAATAAGACACAGTTGAAGATGTCATTTTTTTTCTGAAATCTGCATTTGTATGTATATGAGCACATATACACCCTACTCAGCCCACCAAGTACCTAAAATCCTGGGTGTGTAATACATTTACAAGACCTACTTAACGTTGATAAAAAAATTTTTTTTAATAAAATATATATAATTAATGTTTCAATTTTATAGTATTATATTTATTGGTTTTTAATTTGTTTTATTTTTCACACAAACATTTTTAAAAATTGTTTACTAATTGTAAATTAATTTTAATTTACTCGAAGTAGTTATATAGTTATTTAAATGTTTTGATACAAATAATGCACTTATACAAACAAGCAGAATGTTAACAGTCTCTTCTTAACTATTACATGTATAATAAACTGTGAGTAGTGTCATATTTAAAAAGATATTTGTGACTAAAAGCACAAAAAAGCACAAAGTACTATTTGTAGCTGTGTTTCGCAACCTAAGACAATAATATTCAGTGGAGTTGTAACAGCTCTGTATTGTGTGTGCGTGCATTATCATAGTGCTGTTATGCTTCACTCTGGCAGAGAGTCAACAGCAGATTAAATCATGTGCAAAACAGTCATTGGCCAAAATTTCAGAATTGTGACAGGCCTAGATACATCATTAATCGACTTGTCTTTTTATATGCTCGTTATAGGCTCATTATCAGCCATTATGATATTTGATCTGTCAAAGTTAATATCATACTGAAGCAAGGGTGGGAAAGATCAATACAGTATAATATGCAATATATAGTATTGGCTACTATACATAGCGCACAAGTTTCTCTAGTTGTGATATGCAGAAAGCCAAAATGGTTTCCTGTTTAACATATGAGAGAGAGAGAGAGAGAGAGAGAGAGAGAGAGAGAGAGAGAGAATACCAATGTAGTTTTTACTGTAGGAATAGCTTCTACTTGTCTAGGATTAGCTTCCTCATTCCTAATGATAAATAACACAAATATCCTTCCCAATTTGACAGTACTTACCCAAATACTTCAAAAAGGCTCACTGTTTTGCCAGAACATGCTCTGAAGAAGCTGGTGATTGACTCTGCATCATGATAAGGGCCAAAACAAGATGAAACCAAGATGCATCCTGCTGTTGCCATGACTATGTTCTATACAGGCTAAGACAAGTAGACAATAACACCCCCCCCCCCCAAAAAAACAAAAACAAAAATTAAAAAAAAAAATTCTATACTTTGGCCTGGCACAATTATTACATAATTACATTCTTACTTTTATGATTAACCGTTTCAAATGTTTTGATACAAATAATGCACTTACCTGAACAAGCAGAATGTTAACAGTCTCTTCTTAACTATTACATATATAATAAACTGTGAGTGCTGTCACATTTAAAAGTATATTTGTGGCTAAAAGCTTTGATCTAACCTTTGATCTATAATGAAATTCACTTTACTTTCACACTATCCGTTTTTATCCAGATGAGGATGGGTTCCCTTTTGAGTCTGGTTCCTCTCAAGGTTTCTTCCTCATATCATCTTAGGGAGTTTTTCCTTGCCACTGTCGCCACCGGCTTGCTCATTAGGAATAAATTCCCACATTTAAAATCTATATCCTGTGTTTATGGGTCTGTAAAGCTGCTTTGAGAATGTCCATTGTAAAAAGCGCCATACAAATACAATTTAATTGAATTAAATAGACATGAAATAGTATTTGAAAACTGAAAGGTAATAAACATTATGTACACTTACCAACCACTTTATTAGGAACACCTTTACACCTGAACATTCATGCAATTATCCAAATCAGCCAATCATGTGGTAGCAGCGAAATGCATAAAATCATGCAGATACAGGTGAAGTGCTTCAGTTAATGTTGACATCAGAATGGGGAAAAATGGTTGTATGTGCCAGACAGGCTGGTTTGAGTATTTCTGAAACTGCTGATCTCTTGTTTAGAGTGTCTAGAATGGTGGGAAAAACAAAACACATCCAGTGAGCAGCAGTTTTCTGGGCAGAAACACCTTCAAGGTGGAAGGCTACAGTAACTCATGTAAGCACTCTTTACAACCGTGGTGAGCAGAAAAGCATCAGTGAAAGCACAACACGTTGAACCTTGAAGTGGATGGGCTACAACAGCACAGGACCACATCAGGTTCCACTCCTATCAGCCAAGAACAGTAATCTCAGGCCGCAAGTGGGCACTGAAGACTGGAAAAAGACCAAACAATGGTTTAACAATCCTCAACTGTCCAACTTTATACATTGTGCTTCTGCCACATGATTGGCTGATGGGATAATTGCATGAATGAGCCAGTGTATAGGTTTTCCTAATAAAGGGGCCAATGAGTGTATTTTAGAAGAGTTCTGGGCAATATTTTTGTAAACGCATTTCAATAAAAGCATGACATTAAATAAATAAATAAATAAATAAATAAATAAATAAATAAAAACGTGTTGAACAGCTACTAAATATAATTTGGATATACAGTACGTATAAATGCTCCTTTAAGTCCAACAGATTATGTTTGTCAAATTTAACCTGTTTTTTTTTTCCTTTTCCCAGACACAGCAGTTAATCTTTATTACAGTTAATGTAACCCATTAAAGGTTAATTTATTCAGAGAGCCAATAGGGAACAGTAGATAAGGATTGTATTTACCGAGTTAAGGATCCTTGTGCTGTTAAAAGCCTCTTCAGTTACGCTGATGGGCTTCTGCAGCTCGCTCAAAAACGATGGATCAACAATAAGTCTGCTGCAGCTCATCAATACTCAATTGCCATGAAGCTATTTCAAGCCTGTATTTTACCACCTGGCTTAATGGTGGTAACAGCTGTGTGTCCCTCTCTCTCTCTCTGGGTCAATGCCAACACCATTATGCAAGCGGTTTTATTTGACCTTGACCCTGACTGGTGGGACATTTTGCATCATTAATGAGAATGGCTACACCATTTCTGACTATCCTTAAGTATTAGCTCCAGTGATGTGACAATATGATCACAAGATTGTGAAATATTAACAGTATGATACAAAGTACAGTGGGGGAAGTAAGTATTAGGCGCGGCAACATTTTTTTCAGTAAATATATTTCCAATTAGGCTATTTACATGAAAATTTCACCAGACATCAGTATCAACTCAAGAAATCTGGAAATATAGAGAATTCACAACATTAAAGTCCATAAATAAAGTTATGTGTAATAAAGTAGAATGTCACAGGAAAAAGCAGTTCTCCAAGGCAAGGTAAGGAACCAGCTGAAATCCGTAAGTAATTATACCTCCTATCTGTGCAAATTAATGGTCTATAAAAAGGCTTTTCGTTACCAAGGTGTCACACAAGAAACATTTCATGATGGGTAAAAGCAAAGAGCTCTCCCAAGACCTT
>JANDJT010000168.1:6638635-6678983 GCA_024331685.1 Stegophilus panzeri
ATAACATATGGGTTTATGAGATTTGCAAATCATTGCATTCTGTTTTTATTTACATTTTACACAGTGTCCCAACTTTTACGAAATCTGGGTTGTATTTTTAAAATTAATTTCACAAAGTAAAACATCAAATAAGTTGTGTTAATGTGTTTTCAATATAGTACAGGGTGACTTGAATTTTCAAATTACTATTTTATTTATTTTTGCATTTTCCACACTGTCCCACCTTTTTCGGAATTGGGGTTGTATTAGTCATCTAAACAAGAATTGAAACAAACTGCAATCTGGATGTCAGAGCTCTGCACGATCCCAGCCGCAGTCCCTCTCCCTCTCTCTCGCAGCCTGTAAATCATCTTCTCCCACAGATTTCCTGTGCTTATGCAATATGACTATGTGGCTGCCAGAATGTCCCACAGCCCTCTGCATCCAAACATTCACTATATTCTCTCCCTCACTGCACACAGTGCTCTCTCACTCTCTTGTGCACACACAGCTTCTTCTTCAGATCACCATACATAAGCAACTCCCTCTTTTTCTTTCCCTCCCACAATCTCCAAGAGAACAAGTGAACACAGAGAAAAGAAGGAAGTACAGGAGCAATGAGGGCTGTGTGGGAGGAGCCACCTTGAGAGCTTGAACACCTGAGTGTCGACTTAGCATAGTAAATGGAATTAGCTGTGAGTCCTAAAGGCAAACTTGTTAGAATGAGCAATTCTCAAAGACAGATTGGAGTGAAACAGCTGCAAGATGGCGGCTTACAATCTTATTCCCAACATTTAATATAAAATGCTCCTCTGCCTTAGAGGACTTGGAGGTCGGACACTTTTTTCTGCCATCACGTGATGATTACGCCTCTGTCTGATAGTGACTGAGGTCATGCTGGGTATAAAAGGTAATGCTGACAAACAGTAAACTGAAGAAATTAATTTTCGTTGACTTTGGGTATTCTGCTGAAGCTAGTGGCGTCGCATTATGTGCACGTGACATCATGTGCGATCATCTGGGAAACCGCTTATACTTCTGGTTAGTAAAAAAAATGCTGGTGTTCCATTTGAGAGGATACTACCCATCTAAAATTCATACAAAGTATATAGTACGCAATTTCTGACACAACTTTGGTCTGTACTTTCCGATACGTGTTTTCAGAACAGAAGTAATGCAGAGTAAACGTGCGTCGTACAGACCGACTAATCGATAATAAGATTCGTTGATGACGATTTTCATAACTGATTATTATCGATTAGTTGTTGCAGCTCTAGAATTTATATCTAAATAGTACTTATGTTAGCAAGACTATAATTAATCCTGCTAATCCTGTTAAAAATGCACTTTTATTGATTTCATCTTATTTTAAAATGAACTTGTGTCCCGCTGTAAACCCAGGTCTAGGCAGATGATTCAGTTTGCCACTGCATTAGTGGACTGACCATTAATGACCAATTTCAAGGCACCATTCTAACAAAATGTGCAACAAAGTGGAAACCATGGAGAGTTATATTTGGGGTGGCCACCAAATATATTTTTCTGCTTTATCAGCTTTATCTGAGAATACACCTTGTTTCCAATTTGATTCTAATATGAATTAACTTCTGGGCCAAGAACAGAAATCTCTATGTTAATAGAGGCTTATGTTTATGTACAACTATCCAGTTTTGGTGAGCCTGTGCCTACTGTAGCCTCAGACTCCTGTTCTCCTCTGATCTCTCTCATCAACAAGGCGTTTTCACCCACAGACCCACCACTCTCAAGATGTTTTTGTTTTTCACACCATTATGTGTAAACTCTAGATACTTCAGGAGATCAGTAGTTTCTGAAATGCTCAAACCAGTCCTTCCAGCACCAATAACCAAGCCACCATCAAAGTCACTGAGATCACATTTTTCTCCATTCTGATGTTTGATGTGAACATTAACTGAAGCTCTTGCCCTGTATCTGTGTGATTTTATGCATAGTGATGCTGCAATCTGATTTGCCAGTTGGATAATTGCAAGAATGAGCTAATCTACCAGTGTAACTAATAAAGGGGAGTTTATTATGTATTTGCCTTTGCCTGAAAAAGGCAAGAAGAGATGTACTTTCATTCCTGGGGGATGAACTTCTTTTTGTCTGTGTGTGTGTGTGTGTGTGTGTGTTTACACCCTCTAACAGCTTTTCTGTATAATAGCCCGTGTTGTCACACTCACATCTTTGTTTTCAAGAATATAATTGTGAGATGATTAAAACCTTAATAAGCGTTAGAACTGCCACTGCTTTAACAAGTGCTTTTTAAAACCTGATGTGAAAGTGGCCTTGAACGCTAAGCTTTTTTTCCTCAAGCTAATAAATTCTTCTTGATCATATATACGAGAAAGACAACTTTATAATAACCTATTAGCACAAAAGAAAGAATTTGCACAGTGTATTTAATGAGAAAGCAACAAAATGAAGCTCTGTGCTCCAATTAGCGAATAATGTCCTGGACAGGGTGAATTGAATGAACGAATCACAAACAGCGTGAAGTCAACGAGTTACATAAACGAGATTCTGACATCATGGGAATGAAATAAGCCCATGCCCCCAGGACCAGCTGACATCAGAAAGTGTCAAAAAGTGACTCATGTCTAAAGCCAACTCCCACCTTTTTTTTCTTTTTACAATTTGAAATGATGAAAATAAGAGATATTACATTTTGACAATGTTTGTTGATTTTGTTCATGACATATACTGGAATTCATCTTTAAGAGCAGGTTGCAATGAAAGGATTTAAATAACTTTAAATATCATACCTGATACAACAGATGACTCATCAAACCCCAGTGAGCCTGTATGGACAGAATAAACTGGCTACAAAACTCTACAGCATATTATTGCAGTCCTGCTTATGGGGGTCAGTAAGATACACATGCTCAAGGACACAGCCCCAGGTCTTTTTATGCTCACACTGCCTTTCCACCAAGCAGTGGCAAGCACTGTATTTCTGGCCATACACATGCTACATCAAATCCTCTTAATACCCCCATATCACATCCAAATGTATTGCTTAAAATACTCTAAAGCAAGCGCGCGCACACACACACACACACACACACAAGCACATACACTATGTTGTTGCTTTAACTACAGTACTATAGACATCGTATCAGTTACAGCTGTGCAATATAATGAAAAGATGTCAATATTGTGACAGATTTTGTCATCATGCACTTTTCTGTAATAACTCCAGTATACTTATATAGCATATTTATAACAATTTAAAACTCTGATTACAAGCAGCTGGTTAGACATTAAAATTTTGTACAGAATATTATTAAATAATTTATAATAAACATAAAATAAAAAACTGTTCTTTTGGGGCCGTGGGGGAGGTGGGGGGTTGGTTTTATGGTTTTCCCCCTGACATTAATGTGTACCTTTATGTGTATTGTCATACTGCCCACCCCTTGTTGTACTTGATTGCTGATATATCGGTTTAATGCCTTTCCTCATTCAAAGAAGCAGTAGCCTTAAGCACGATTCGGACGGGACAAGTTTTCCCAGAGGAACATTAGAGAAATTCATGTTTCACAGTACTTCGTGATTTTAATCCAGTCCGAATCTGCCAAATCTGTGTTTTTCCTCACACAACCTCTGTAACCACTCTTACACGCGCATTTTCTGCTTGCAATTCAGTATGGATATAGATGTTTTTGCTACCCGGTGAAGAAATAAAAAATAAAAACAACAAGAGCCAAATCACGTAAATTGTTAAGACTGGTCACTGTAATAGAGAGGTGTCAGGTGATTATTCACTGTCATTTCTGCACTCAATTATATAAAGTTTTAATTATACATGTAATCCCGTCTTTATTTCAGTGGGTTTGTTATAAGCAGCCAGTTCTATAAAATCATGTGAAGTTTATTTTGGCAAGTTTTTTTAATATGTACTTTTAATAAATTAAAATTAAATCAATAAATTTTTCTTTTTAAATTTAAAAGTACTTGTGCACGCACGTGATCTTCTGCAACAGCCAGATGTACAAAACAGAAACACTCCCACCTCTGTAATAAACATTGAGACGTTAGTCCCATCCGAATTGGTACATGGAATCACAGACATCGGATGATAAGAATTATAACTCCAGCTACGTTTAGAAAACTAGTCCCATCAAAATAGTGCTTTAGGCACAACGGATGCACACTAACAGAGGAGCACTGTAAGGCATACACCCTCTGACTGATTCACTACAGCACATCTCGGGATACATTAAAATCAAAACCGCTTGAAACAAGCAGTTTTTTTATCATGCTTCCACAACCAAAAGCGTTTTAGTATTACTGTTTAAGACAGCATTCCACAGACACCAGATATACACTGATCAGCCATAACATGAAACCACTGACAGGTGACGTGAATAACATAAGGATCTCACTGACTTTGACAAGGGCCAAATTGTGATGTTACTTTTTCATGTGGAGGTCACTTTGACACATACCACCTACCTAAACAGTGGTAAAGACCAAGTACATTCCTTCATGGCAACGGTATTATCTAATGGCAGTGGCCTCTTTCAAAATGATAATGCACCCTGCCACACTGCAGAAATAGTTCAGGAATGGTTTGAGGAACATGACAGAGTTCAAGGTGCTGACTTGGCCTCCAAATTCCCCAGACCTCAAACCAATCGAGCATCTGACACACACACTTACAGGACTTAAAGGATCTGCTGCTAATGTCTTGGTGCCAGATACCACAGCACAACTTCAGAGGTCTTGTGGAGGCCATACCTTAACTAGTCAAAGCTGTTCTGGTGACACAATATTAGGCAGCTGGTTTTAATGTTATGGCTGATCAGCATACATTGCAGAATTTATAATGCTCGACTGAAGGACAAAGCAAACTAAACCAACTTTTAGTAGATAACCTTAAAAGTAGAGCTGCAACAACTAATCGATAAAATCTATAATAATCGATTATGAAAATCATTGTCAACAAATCTCATTATCGATTAGCTGGTCTACGTGCGGCATGGGGTGCGGTTACTCACTACGTTACTTCTGTTCAGAAAACACGCATCAGAGAGTAAATACTAAAGTTGTGTCCCAAATGACGTACTATACACTTACACTATGTATTCTACCGTCTAGTGTATGAAGTTTAGAAAGGTAATATCGTCTGAAATGGAACACAAGCGGGTTTTTTTACTAACTGGAAGTATAAGCCGCTTCCTAGTCGACAGCGCATGACATTATACGCACATAATGTGATGCCGCTAGCTTTAGCAGATACTAGGGATGTCATGATACCAAAAATCTAGTAGCCGTCACCGATACCACCAAAAGTACATGATACTCGATACCAAAGTCGATACCACGGTGTGATATAAAAATAAAATAAAATAAATAAAATAAATAAAATTAAACACACACACACACACACACACACACACACACCTTATACTCTGAATGCAAGCATTAGTTTAAATTCACTGATATGGTGGTAGGCCAGAAAGATTGATTAAAAGCATAAACATCTGAATAATTATTTGTGACATTAGGCTACATTTAGCTGACAGGACAAGGGCTGAATGGCGATACATGGTGCTTATTAGCAGCAGCCAGCTTGCTATCTGGCTTCTCTGAATATACCATTATCAGGTGAGCACCGCCTCACATTCTCCCCTTCTCCACCCATTCCCTTCAAACTCAAATGTCCACCATAAATGTTGTAGTTTTTCAAATTTTGCATTCAAAATACATAAATCAGAAGTTCCCTGGTATTCAAATCGGGAAATATGGCTGAATTGAGTAAAGAGCCCGCAGCATCATCGCTGCAAGATGTGAGTAGGCATGTTTACAACAGATGTAACAGAGGCTACATTTGAGATTTTGGCCAGAGTATCCCTTTACAGAAATTATGAGTGGTTTTAATGGGGTTTCTTTGTATTTTCACTGTATTGCATTCAGATCTGTGCTTCCACCACCTTGCACCTTTCTGCAGCTGAACCCCAAACAGCATTCTAGCAGTCATATAGTGCACTACAGTTGAAGCACAACAAAGGTCATTATGTTGTACACTATGTACAAAGTATAAGCAGTTAAGAAGAACTCAGGATTGATATTGCCCAAACTATGTGTCGACAGGGCTTAAAAATTATCACTGCATGATAAATTGAAGGTGGTAAACGTGGAGTTGGAAGAAGCAGACTACTTTTTGTTGCACTGTTCTACTTACTATGACCTGGAAGAGTCCCCATACTGCCACCCCTCGTCTCCAGTTATTTTTCTACTGGGACTCAAACCCACTTAGCATTACTGAGATTTTGGAAGAAATGGGTAGTGATTTATTTTTTTAAAATCCTTCCCTACAGTCTGCTGCACAGGAAATTCACAGTGTGAAATATCTGTGGAAAAAAATGCTTATGTGCTAATTGAGGTGATGACAGTGATGTGAATTGAGCCAAAAAACAATGATGAGTCAAATGTAGAGGTGTCATGGTTTGAAATGTATAGATACAGTAGATAGATAGATATTTAGATAGAAAGATTAGAGTGAAATTAGAGTCGTGTTTTCTCATCAGGCTGGAAAAGGTTACAAAACCATCACTAAAGAGTTTGGATTCCATCAATCCACAGTCAGACAGATTGTGTACAAATGGAGGAAATTCAAAACCATCGTTACCCTCCCCAGGAGTGGAGACCAACAAAGATCACTCCAAAAGCAAGATGTGTAATAGTACGCAAGGTCACAAAGGAACGCAGGGTAACTTCTAAGCAACTAAAGGCCTCTCTCACATTGGCTAATATTAATGATCATGAGTCAACCATCAGGAGAACACTGAACAACAATGGTGTGCATGGCAGAGCTGCAAGTCACTGTTATACAAAAAAACACTGCCGCCAATCTGCAGTTTGCTAAAGATCACAGGGACAAGCCAGAAGGCTACTGGAAAAATAATTTGTGGATAGATGAGATCAAAATAGAATTTTTTGGTTTAAATGAGAAGTGTTATGTTTGGAGAAAGGAAAACACTGCATTCCAGCACAAAACCCTTATCCCATCTGTGAAACATGGTGGTGGTATTATCATGGTTTAGGCCTGTTTTGCTGCATCCAGGACGACTTGAAAATTCATTGATGGAACAATGAATTATGCCAATAAATTAAAGAAAATATCAGGACATCTGTCCATGAACAGAATCTGAAGAGAAAGTGGGCCATGCAGCAAGACAACGACCCTAAGCACACAAGTCATCCACCAAAGAATGGTTAAAGAAGAATAAAGTTAATATTTTGGAATGGTCAAGTCAAAGTCCTGACCTTAATCCAACAGAAATGTTGAGGAAGGAGCTGAAGCAAGCAGTTAATTTGAGGAGACCCACCAACATCCCAGAGTTGAAGCTGTTCTGTACTGAGGAACGAGCTAAAATTCCTCCAAGCCGATGTGCAGGACTGATCAACAGTTACTGGAAATGTTTAGTTGCGGTTATTGCTGCACAAGGGTGTCAAACCAGATACTGAAAACAAAGGGTCACATACTTTTGCCACTCACAGATATTTAATATTGGATCATTTTCCTCAATAAATAAATGACCAAGTATATTTAGTACTATTACTAGTATATTATATTATTATAGTATACAGTAGTAATATTTTTGTCTCATTTGTCATTAGGTCACATTTATGCAAAAATATAGACATTTCTATATCACAAACTTTTAAGCACCACTGTAGATTAGGGATGTCACGATACCAAAAATCTAGTAGTCGGTACTGAAACCACCAAAAGTACATGACACTCGATACCAAAGTCGATACCACGGTGTAGTATAAAAATAAAATTTTAATTTTTTTTATTAAAAACTCTCCTGGAGGACATCCTCCTCTGGCTGATACTGGCAAAGAGAGAGAGAGATTTTAGTTATCAAACACTGTCTGACAAGAAGTGGAGGCTACAGTGGAGGTGTACTCCTAAACGTGTACGCGCATACAACAGATGCACACGTGCACAAACGCACGCACACAGACGCTGCTTTCTTTGATGATTTGATTTCATTGTATTAACATGTATTCTTTTAGTCATTTGCTCATTAAAGAAAAATTTAGTCTTTGTGCTAATTTAAAAGCATCACAGTATCATGCAGGTCTGCCAGGAAAGAAACAGAACTGTCAAGCAAGGAAAATCTATAAACTTGTGTTCTGACCATGCAATTGTAGTTAGCCAATCACCCGTAATTTGTGCATGACACATCTGACTTATATTAAGTGACACCCAGAAACACCATACATGGCAAAGCTTACAGAGATCTGAAAATGACAAAATGATGACTAAACAGGGAAAGAGTGCCTCCTAAGTGCAGGATGCATTAAATCTTCCAGTAATGCAGCTCAGCCACTGCAGCACATCACCTAACATATGTAGACCAACATGAACTCCTGTTACACAGCAGCATTTTGTTTGTCCTCATTGAATAGCTGGTTTTATTCATTATTATTTATTTATATTATTCTATTTTATATATAAATTAAAAATAGAAATGTATGGATTTATTTTGGACTTTTTTTTTTTTTTTTTTTTTAAACTTTCGGGTCATTAAGATGAAATTACAATTTTCATTAAATGTGTGTGCACAATTGAGATAATATTAACAGAGTAATTCATATATCAAATGAGGTTCACATTAGTGAATAGCCTTATATGTAAATTTACACAAACCAATGAACTGGATATTTCTTGCATAAATGCTCCTGTGAATGGCTTAAAAAATTGTTCATGTACAGTTTGAGCAAAGAGGCCCAAAGTTGTCACCTCTGAAAGAAATAAGGCTCTTCTTACTAAAGCTCCTAAATCCTAGTTTAACCCCTGATCACATTAATGAGCAGTGCAGAGAGTCTGCAAATATTTCTAATTCAAGGAAACTTTAAAAGTTTCATGAAACATGACACATCTAGAGTCAACTCAATGTTTCGATGGCTCTCGTGTACATGATGTAAGGACACATGGCTGACCAAGAAACAACTTCACTTACTTCTGGTCCCTAAGATATATGGATTGGTTTGTTTTTTTTGTTGTTTTTTTAATGGCTATAATTAGTATATGGATGCTATATTTACCCCTGAAATAAAAATATACTAATGACATGAAAGCCTATAATCTGCATTTTTCTTAAAAGCTATGCATTTTGAATGCACTGTAGTAGTAAACTTCGATGTTATAATTTTTTAGACATTTCGCTACTAATGCACCATCAGAGGTGACCTTTGAGGGGGAAAAAAAAAACACTGGAACTTGACCATAAAGCAGGTGACAAGCACCACAGAAACATGATCCATCTCATAAAGCTCTGAGTACCACTCTTCTCAGCGTGTGCTCCTAGAAGCATACAATAACGTTCAGTAGCTGGGCAGTTGGTCTCTGTAAGTACACTGCAGCAGGGCAGAGCTTTCATTTGAAACGTTTCCCACTTTCAGCTCTTCATACTGCAAACCTGCAGCACTGTGCAGAAGCTGTTCATAGACCTATTTTAATTAGATCTGCCCCAAACTTGCGCAACAAGCGGTTTAAATCCGGGTTAACCTTCAGAGAAACATCACAGCCATGTGTTCATTCTGACAAGGGCGCGATATGACGGAGCAGGTTATTATTATTATTATTATTATTATTATTATTATTATTATTATTATAAGGTGTTTTATTCAATTTTGAGTTGGGTTATTTTATTACAGGATAAAGGTGTGCTCGCAGTGCATGGCGAAGACTACTGCAAGGCAGGACGCCGACTCACAAAAACGACGTTTTTAACATAAATAATGGCACTGGTGCGATAAAATGGCACAGAAGGTTGAAAACTTTAACTGTGATTTCGAGGCCTTGCTTTGTGCATGCGACAGTTAAAGCGTTATACAGTAGCTGGGATTAAATTGCGTCGCCTACACAGTCTGTGCTAAGCAAAGGGAGCTACACTGGCACTGAATCAACACTGCAGAAGAGATGCACAGTCTATCAGCAACGGCAACGGCAAAATCTCACCGTCTTAAAGAGTTATCATTTAGTTCAATTAGTCAGTTAACAACTGGGTTAAAATGCCCCATATCTGAGCTCGTGCCATGCAACATCAACCCTATCACGGTATCTGCAGCGTTCAACGAAACTGCGTGTCAACTGCAAACACGCGCATGACTCTACCTGTCGAAATCAAGTGATTTTTTTTTTTTTTTTTAATCCTACCTAGAGACGAACTGCTCCCAAACGTCACCGTGGATACAGAGTGCAGCTGAACGAGGAAGGTGGAATGAACGCTGTTGCCACAATCTACCGTCCCTGTAGCAGCATCCACAAACACACAGAGAGAGAGAGAGATTCTCACTGCAGGCTCCCTTACGAAATGGGCGGGGCTTCAGTGCACGCCCTCGCACTAGCGCAACTTGTCGACTTCACCCGAGCGCGTGAGCATACAGCGCTCTCCCTACAGCAAGGTGCATTATGGGTATTGTGTTCCCTATATAGCAAGTTTTCATGGTTCTCTTTGCACAGTCCTTTAACTGTAAAATAAATTCTACTTAGTACAGAATTCTTTCATGAACATTAATTAAATGTGTGCAATAATATTTTCGCTATTAACCGGAACCATATAGCTTTATGTTATTGAACTTTCCACCAACAGAACACATTTTTTATTGTTATTAGATGCAAGTTCACATTATTTATAAACCAACTTGTTTTCTGAGTTGTTAAAGTGCCACTAAAATCATTTCATTTAGTGCTATGGCCACCAAAACAATAGTATATCTATTTAAAAAATAATAATAATTAAAGTAGAGATATTCTGTTTTTTTTCAGGAAAATTGTTAATTTTTTTTGACGACACATCCTCTACTAGTCTTGTGTTGTACTAGTTTAGTCTAGTCTTGACTAGTGAAATGCTCTTCTAGAATGTTATGTCCTGCCCCTGGGGGTGGTCTACAGTAGCATCTATTTAGCTGATTAAACCCAAGTGACCAATCATACAGGCTAGTAGGCAAATATAACAAATTTGATAATGGTGGGTTGTGATTTCCACCAATGTAACCAAATTTAATAAACCACTGTAATGAAATATACCCAGTGGCTATATTTAACTGACCCCTCGTGGTCCAGACCTCGCTTTAAGAAACACTGCCATATAATGTACATAATTTGGATACTAACCTATTTGCAGTGCATTGTGGGATATTATAAACATGCAGGATATTCTCTTCAGACCAGTGGCACATAATTAGTCATGGGAGCCACTCATGTTGACTTTTATATTGGTAAAATGATAAGGTTATGTAACACTGCTAACTACTTACTTCCATTGTAAACAGTGCAGGATTCCATTTTGTTTACACTTGTGCATTTGTATAATAATGGACAAGATTAGACCCAAAAATTAATTAGACATGGTTTTAAATACCGGAATAATGGTTAATACTTTGTTTTTGGATTATTTCTGATGTGGTAATAACAGCTGTTTTGGTGGCAAAAGGGGGACCTACACAATAATATTAGGCAGGTGGATTTAATGTTATGGTTGATCGGTGTACATAGGCCTATATGTAGGCATGAAGTGACCATACATTAAGTCTCAACTTGGGTATAAAATATTTAATTATTCTAAACAATTCTTCAAATTTAGCCAATAGGATTTGTTAAAGTATGTTTGCCACAGTTACAGTGTAGCTGCTGTGATAAAACTGCAATTCGATTTTAAGCTATATTTCCACTATGTACTCACATTTGATTCTGCCCTACTTGTCAGTGTTGGATAAAAACCTTTAGGAAATATATAAATAATTATCTGAGCAGAAGCATGGTACCAATAAATGTGCCAAATTGCTAAAACTCAATTTTACTGCATAGGGCACAGTGGTTCTAATTAAGGACGCTGTTTTATGTGCAAGCTTTTCATTTTGACAGAGGCTAATAATAGCATTTTACTATGCTTTGTGTGAAACAATTCACATTTCAATCATTAATGTAGGAGCCAAGTTGTCATGGATGTCTTATAGTTGCTTAGCAACTCCTGCCTCTCCAGAAACACTCAACAGGTATATGTGGATGCACCCTGTAGTGTTTAACAGAAATATCAGCCACTATAATAATACACTGTACCATTCTTAATTGAACCTTAACTTTTTTTTTGTTTACCCTTATTTCAATAATACATTTGTAAATGAGCTAGTTGCTACAACATTTAGTAACATAATGGAAAGCCACATCCTTAACAGCAACACATTACTCCAGCATATTATTTTTACATCATGCTAAACACAAGCTCTCCACTCAACACCACAACACCTGTCACAAGTCGAAAGGCTAGAAAGGCAGAGTAATATCATTATTTTTTCACATGAACAATATAGCAGAATATTATTGCATTTTTATTGCTGCTGTGACCTTGGCACTTAGGTGCTTGTAAAAGGTTAGGGTTCTTTTTCGGAAAGACATAGAGCACTCTACCCTACGGCTGGTTGAGATAAAATAGGATTTTATTTTATTATCACAATAAATTCACATCATGATACACTTTTCGGAGTATTGCGGGTACACCAGATCTCCCTGTTTTATTCACTGTAATAAATAACTATTTTGGGTACCAATCTTTCAAGTCTTCAATAAATACTTGAATGTTTTGTAGATGTTGAATACTCAACTTCTCTGAATTTACAGTTTTTATGATGTGGCTCTACCATCTGTTAGTGAAACTACATACAAATGTTGTGTAACATGATGTATCATACTAGAGAACACTAACTAGACATGAGTTCTGGTTTAGCTTACAGTTTGTTATTTAATAGGTTATTTAGACCATGCAGTGTGTTCAACTGGGATTTGAATAATAGAAAGCCTGAGGCCAGCCTAGAACATTCAAACCATTCTAGTGGAAATTAAGTTGTAAGACCAACTATAGCCATTAACCCTGCACTGACTTTAACCATCATTTTTCATGAAAGTTGATTCATGGAAATTCTTCCAAATTTTCAAACATGCAGCCGTGTTGAGTAGGCAGGGGTGTGTGCTTCATTTCTCCTGTGTAGGGCTGCTTTGTGCAATGCAGTTGCTATGGCCACGGCACAGAGTCTCCCGGGCTCCTGTCAGTGGAGAAAGGGCCATGATGAAGAGGAGGACCAACAATGGAAAAAAAAAACCCTGATTTCAGGCAAGAGAAAGTGAGCGGGTGGGTGGATGTTTACTCACTCTTACACTCACTCGCAAATATATATTTCTGCCCACGCTTGCCATCCAGGGACATCTAATAGTATGTGAGTATAATCGGTTACTCTGTTCAGTACAATTTTAACTGTACTCCATGTAGGAAAAAGTGCAGATGTCATTGTATAACACATTGATCTGTGAACAGTATTTGTGAACATGGGTTTGAACTGAAGGGAAAAAAAAATCTTTGGGTTAAAACACTGTATTTATTGGGTATTTCAGTATGGTATATACCAAACAGAAACTGCAGAATTGTTGAGAGCAACAGTACATCTTATAAGCAGCACTTTTTCCTTTATAAACATTCCTTTGTGAATATTACAAATCCCACTAACTTGAGAGGAAACGAGTGTGAGGTACATCAGCTAAGATTACTGCAATCAGCTAATGTTACTGCAGCCAGCAAGCAAATTTACCTAGCAGTGTTACAAGTATTTTGCCTTTTACACACCACCAATTCACTCACAAACACTTATGTTTATATTATATGCTCATACATAAACTCAAACATGTATATCATACCTATATCAGATGTCCATTACATATCTCTTGACAAGAAGTTAAAATCTAGAAGCATAGCATTTTATGAGAGCTAAACATCTGAGCATCATTTAGCAATCTGGATACAATTTTTTTTTTTTTTTTTCGTAAATCGTTCATACAAGCAATTACAGAAGAAATTTGGTATTCATGAAAATCCCATAATTTCAGAAAAAAATTAATATCTTATGTATTTCAATTATACATAGAAGTTTAATGAATATGTAAAAAACAACAACAAAAAAAAACAAACAGCCATTTCATATTAAAGGCATTAACAAAAGAAATATTAAGTATGAAAAAAACATCAATCCTTAAATGAAGAAAAATAAGACGAGTAATTCAATTAACAGTGTTGCTGTAAAAGCAGGACAGGGTCAGGTGTTGTATAAGTCAGTTCAGTTTTCCACAGTATCTTCTTTTTTTGCAACATTTTATTAGAGCCTGCACTAAGTGATCGATAAGTGACCCATCTGGTACGTCTCAAGCTGCAATGCACCGTATAACCTCTAGTGTGCTGCATGCCAAATTTGACTTCCTACACACCTGCTTTTCTTACATGACATTAGGGATAGAGCATTGGTATGCAAGAAAATTTCTGGCCCTGATAGTTTCTGACACTTTGCTTTGAATAAAAAAATATATGTATGTGATTTGCTTGGGGTCCATGATCAACTGGGTACTGTATACAGAGTTGGGTATAATGCGTTACTCTAATCTAATAACTTTACTAATTACTTTTTTTCTGTGTGTCATACATTGACTTTTGCTAAAATTACTGAAAGAACTATGAGTTTCACTTTGTAGTGTATTTTTGTAGGTTTGACAGGTTTTGAAAGTAACTTGAAAGTAAAGTAATCAGTAATCTGATTACTTTTTACATGCAGTAATCAGTAATGTAATCAAATTGCAATTTTAAAGTAGTAATTGCAACACGGGCAGCTGTGGCTCAGGTGGTAGAGCGGGTTGTCCACTAATCGTAGGGTTGGCGATTCAATTCCCGGCCCATATGACTCCACATGCCGAAGTGTCCTTGGGCAAGACACTGAACCCCAAGTTGCTTCCGATGGCAAGTTAGCACCTTGCATGGCAGCTCTGCTACCATTGGTGTGTGAGTGAATGGGTGAATGAGACACAGTGTAAAGCGCTTTGGATAAAAGCACTATATAAGTGCAGACCATTTACCAGACCATTTAATTAGTAATCTGGATTACTTTTTTTTGAGTAATTTACCCAACACTGACTTTATATCTGTTCTCCAGTTTCATGTTAAACCATTTTGTCTTCACCGCACTTAATTCACATTTAATTTTCTTCTGTAATTCAACTCAAATTTTGTGATATTCAAGGGTTGTTATGCTTTTAAATAATATATATCTTTATTGGCATAGACATGAGTCAAAATAACTTCCACTTCTACCTCTGAGAAAGTTTTATTTGTGCTGTTTACTTGTCATTTCAGTGCTATGAGCTTTTCCTATTTTGGAGTTTTATGAGCATCATCAAATACAAATGGCTGTGCCGTGCACGCGCCTGGTAATTTACAGGCGATTAGTATTCATCAACATATGCATGAGGGTACAAAGCAAATCAGTGTTTCCAAAAGTTTTCTAAATCTGGCAAAATTTGTTATTTCAGTTTGACTTATGCAAACATTTACACAAAACTTTACTAAAAGATTGATAAATGAGGCCCAATGTGCAATAAAGTCTATAGGCAATGTCCACAATAATGGACAAATGGACACAGAGTAACTTGCAAAGGCCCTCCCTCTTTACCAACCTTTTTCTCTTTCTCTCTACCCACGCACTGTATTAAATGCTGGCAGCCTCTATCACTCTGTGTTCTGAGAGGAGACCTATAGAAAAATAGACAGTATTCTGGTGTGTAACAGTGTGTATGCTGTAGACTCCACTGCCTCAAGGGCACTTTGTTATTTGTTAACTGGGTCTGTGGGATCAACCCCCTTTCAGACTTCCCATGAGCTTGACTGGACAATCACAGTCTCTCACTAGTGTGTGAGAGTGTGTGCTGTTTGCTTGCTTGTGTCAGTTATATTTTGAAACCATACAGGTTGAAGTCTCACCCTTTTTCAATGTACAGCAGCATCTTTCCCCTTCCATTTAAATATCCCTCCAGTTGCTACAGTAAGTTTCTACAGCACCATGGTTTTCAGTACAGTAACATAAAGTATGGCTATACTTATAAGCCCATGAATCAAGGACCCATCCAGTCATCTCCATGGAAACGCAGGCACTCAGATGAATACCATGACAGACAGACAAAAGCTGGAGGGTGCAATCAATGGTGGATTGTGGTTATGTAACTGGGACAGATTGGCACTCACAGATTTCTATAGCCTTTTCACTAGGAATATAAATCCTGTGGTGTTTGGCTTGCTCCAATCAGACCACTTATTTCTGGAAACTGGTAGGATAGTAGGCATAAGAGGCTCCCTAATGTGTGGGAAAACATGCAAATATGATCATAGGAGGTCACTGGATTTAGTAGAACATTAATCAAACTGCTAGATATCCATGCAGTAGATTTTGCATTGCTCTGACATGGCATTGGTAGAACTGTCGATAAAATTGTTGATTTAGAACATATATCCTTCAAATGTAAGCTCTTAATGAGATCTTTTTATCACCCAAACACAAATTGATCCTTAACATTTAACAGTACCAAAGTAGAATTGCTTTGATTTCCCTATATTTCATTAATTTATCTTCAGTAACCACAATCCTGGTCAACTGTGGGAGTCCAAGAGAGCAAAATTGGCTGTGCTCTCTGAGTGGGAGTGGTAGCCTACTCTCTCTCTGCTATCAATCACAGTGACACTACCCAATAATGTGGTGTCTATGAGCTCATGTATGTGGAATTGAGTGGATAGTGTTTTCCTCAGAGTGTGTCACATTGCCATGTGACCTTTTTTCATTTTTGTTTTAGCACAGACTTGTGAATTTCAATCACACAGAACAGTCTCTAGAGTTTACACAGAATGGTGCAAACAAACAAACAAACAAAAAAATCCTGTGTGCAGAGGGTCTGCAGGTTGAAACAGCTTGTTGATGAGAGCGATCAGAGAAGAAAGACCAGACTGGTCTGATCTGACAGGAAGTCTACAGTAACTCAAATAAGCACTCTTTACACCCGTGCAGAGCAGAAACACATTTCAGAATGCACAACATATCAAACCTCGAAGTGGATGAGCTACAACAGCAGAAGACCGAATCAGGTTCCACTCCTGTCAGCCATGAACAAGAATCTGAGAGCGCCTTTCTTAAGATTCCGCTCCCCTCGCTTATCGCCGCTCATCAGCGCTCACTCAACCCAGAATGCACTTCGTGATATGCGAAATAAGCAATAGTGTTGAGAAAATAAAATAACGTATATCAAGTATCCAATGGGCTAGCTAGACATCTGTTAAATTTAGGGGCGTAACCTGGCCTGGGCGTTAGGAGTTGTAGCCCTGAAGATTTTTTCTTTTGCCCCAAATAATTCTTCACTTGGAGCGGTTTGTCACTACGTAACTGAACGTCAATAAAAGAAGACGGCAGTGTTGTAATTTTCTGTGAACAGAGGTGAGACCAATCAGACAGGGTTTACAGGAAACTACGTGGAAATGCTTGTGTCTTATTGGCTTACTGGATCTCAATTCTGCCAAACACTAGCTCACACAGTCATTTAGTATGAAGGAAGAATGTATATACGATTTATTTTTTTATTACCAGTAAAGGGGTTGAAACTGAAACACTAACATCCTCTGATGCTGAGCAGGAGAACAAGGTGTGAGCAAAACATGATATGAGCAGAGCATAAGGAAAGATAATGTACTCTGCATGGCAGTGTAGCAGCTAAACCCATACAATGATAGCTTAGTTGTGCCTCCCCTTGGCTAGCGACACCAAACTAGCCCAGTTAGAAAAGTTTTATATTTTATGGGTCTGGTAGTCCTACAAACAGTGACAACACAACACAACTTTTATGATAAATCCATCTTTTTCTGATCATGTCATACATTGACAGCTAACCCAGAAAACACAGAACGTTCCCCTAACATTAGCATATGGTTCCCATTTGGTTATTTTTTTGGGAACCAAATAATAACATTCTAGGAACGTTCTCTGTAGGTTCTTTTTTTGTAACCAAAAACTAAACTTCCCAGAATGTTGCAGGGAGGTTTTTTTTTGTAACAACCTAAAGAGAACCTATACAGAACATCCTCTACTGGTTATTTTTAGGTCAATCTAGAGAATTGACATTTCCTTCAAGCACAGGCAGATCCAGGGGTGGGGCCAGAGGGGCACTGGCTGGCCCCAGCTGAAATCTGATTGACCCCTGAAGTGCCCCTGTCCTGTAAATCATCGCTGATCTACGTCAGAGCACTTCATCAGCTGAGTCAGTTTGTGTGAAATTCAACTCGCTTAACCGTTTCTTCCTACAACATCTCATAATGGCAGGTGTATAGACAGTGCATTTTTATTGTCCCCATCCACTTAAGCTTCAGTGGTAAGTAATGTTGGGTGGTAGCTAGCTAGCTGGCTAATTAGTTAGGTTTCACACATTAGTTCACAGTTGCACAGTTCAGGGAAGTAAAATATAGCAGCTGACATGTAAAACCTATAATGTTTGGTCATGCCACACAGCCACAGTCATTAATTGTTGTAAATAAAACTAATGCAGCTGGCAGCTGGGAAGTGCACAGAGACTTCAGCCCAGAGCTCTGACTTGAATGGAGTGCAGCAAAGCACTAATGTTAATCAGTGAAGCTCATTTTTAAAATAAGCATTTTTGTTTTAACTACTGTACAGAGTTTGCCAGAGGTCATGGTTTCTGACCAAACAGAAGCCCAACCTGTCCTGTCGCTGACCGTGAGAGCAGTTAGTGTGAGAAGTGGGAGAGAATGAGTGTATTTTATTTTTCTTTGAGAAGATTTATGACAAAACACACAAAACGAGTCTTAATATCCAATGCATGTTTGCTTTTCATGTTAATATATATTTTTATGAAGATTTAGATTTTTGGGGGGTGTTGTGTGTAAAATCAGACCACTAGACGGAGCCGTGCGCAAACTTCATGATATTAAAAGGGACCTATTATGCAAAATTCACTTTAACATGGCGTTTGAACATAAATGTGTGTCATCAGTGTGTGTACACAACCACCCTATAATGGTAAAAATCCACCCACTCCTTTTTTAATATTCCCCATAAATCCTAGTGTCTCAAAATGAGCTGTTTTTGTTTTCTCTCCAACGTGACGTCACGTTGGAACAGGCCCCACCCATGACTGGTGACAGACTCTGCCCTATTAGCATAGCTCCTCCCCTGAGTGAGCTGCACACAATCCGCCATGTTCTCCGCGCTGGAGAAGCTACTTTGTAAGTGTTCTATTGTTGGCTGTAAGAATGAACATAAGAGTCTTCATGTACTCCTGGCATCACAGCCACTGAAGACTCAGTGGAGAAGTTTTATTTTTGAAGGAAATGTGCCCCCAAAAATAGCTACATTCATGTATGTTTATTCGAATCATTTTACACCAGACTGCTTTGTGAATGAGGGTCAATACAAAGCAAGATTTGCTGAAAAGTTTATTCTCAAGCATGGATCAATACCAACTGTTTGTGATCCAGCTTCATATCCAGAAGTCGTAAGTATCACACTTTATATTTTGTGAATGTTTGCAAATCACCTTTCTGAATGTGCTTGTTAGCAAATACCACAGCTAATGCGACTAAAGTTATCATTGTCTCTGATTGTATTCACGGAGACCAGAGCTATGTCATCATTTTTATTTTTAACCCAGAAACGCTTACTGTCTGTACAATTCATACATATAGAGCTGAACACCAGTATTTACAGTGTCAGTCATATTGGTTCTCCTGATTTGTTGTTGCTGTAGTTTCCGAAGCATGAGCTGTAAAGGCACAGCCCTCTTCCGGAAAGGGGGCGAGGAGCAGCATCTCCTTTGCATTTAAAAAGACACATGAAAAAACAGCGTCTTTTTGCTTCCACCCAAAAAGAGCCTTTAGCATGGTATAATAAATGATCCATGGTGTATTTTGAGCTGAAACTTCACAGACACATTCTGAGACCACCTAAGACTTATATTACATCTTGTAAAAAGGGGTCTAATAGGTCTCCTTATTAACGACCTTAAATCAGCTGTGTTACGAGCATATGAACTTGCCAAAATCGCCAGCCAAACATATGTTGAGTTCACGCGTGAAAAGTCTGCTTTATTTGATAAGTGGTGTGCTGCAAATAAGGTCGTTACTTTCGATCAGTTAAAAGAATTGATCCTGCTCAAAGAATTTAAGATTTGTATTTCTGACAAAATTGTGGTTTATCTGAATGAGCAAAAAGTCTCTTCTCTCGCTGATGCTGCCGTTTTGGCTGATGAGTTTGTGCTCACACACAAAACTGTATTTTTCCCTCCGCGTCATGATATTTCTGATTGCAGCTACAGCTTGAAAGCTCCTGTGAGCTCACCTAAAAGTGCTAGTGAGTCCCGTGAGTCCCCAGAGTAGGGAAGCAAAACGGAGCTCTTGGCTGCAACAGGAGGCGGAGAAACTTCCTCAGTAGAACAAGGTGGTTGAGTGGCATCCACAGATGTATAGGGATGATGAGCGGCGTCCTCAGTCAGCAAAGAGACTGAACGCTGAATTCCATCAACTTTGCAGGCTGAACTCGGTTGGCTGTGTCAGCAGACTCAGGTGTACGCAGACCTTGGTTGGTCATGTCATCAGTCTCAGGCATGAAGAGAACTCGGTTGATCATGTCGTCAGTCTCAGGCATGAGGAGAACTTGGTTAGTCATGATGTCTGCTTCAGGCATGAGTAGAACTTGGTTGTCCATGTCAGCAGACTCTGGCATGAGCAGAACTTGGTTGTCTATGTCAGCAGACTTGGGCGTGAGCAGAACTTGCTTGTCCTTGTCAGCAGTCTCGGGCATGAACAGAAATTGATTGGTTGTGATGTCGGTTTCAGGCATGAGGAGATCTTGGTTGGTCGTATCAACAGACTCTGGCGTGAGCATCACTTGGTTGGTCATGAGTTGACTTCAGGCGTGAGCAGAACCTGGTTGGTCATGACGTTGGTTTCAGGCGTGAGGAGAACTTGGTTGTTCATGTCAACAGACTCTGGCGTGAGCATAACTTGGTTGGTCGTGGCCTTGGTTTCAGGCGTGAGCAGAGCCTGGTTGGTCGTGACGTCGGTTTCAGCCTGGAACATGGCGTGGAAAGTCACATCGTCGATTTCAGCCTGGAACGTGGCATGGGAGGTTGCCGCGTCGACCTCAGACAGGAACTTGGCGTGGGAGGTCGCCTCGTCAACCTCAGACAGGAACGTGTCGTGAGAGGCCGTCTCTTCGACCTCGGACATGAACTTGGTTTGGGAGGCCTTCTCTTCGACCTCAGACAGGAACTTGGATTGAGAGGTTGCCTCTTCGACCTCGGACAGGAACTGGGCTTGAGAGGTCGTCTCTTCGACCTTGGATAGGAACTTGGCTTGAGAAGTCGCCCCTTCGACCTCTGACAGGAACTTGGCTTGAGAGGTCGCCTCTTCGACCTCGGAAAGGAACTCGGCTTGAAAGGTCGTCTCTTCGACCTCTGACAGGACCTTGGCTTGAGAGGTCGCCTCTTCGCCCTCGGACATGAACTTGGTTTGGGAGGTCACCTGGTTGACCTCTGGCAGGAACTTGACTTTATGCTGGAGCTCTGGAGATGAGACAACCTCGTGGGTCTCAGGCTGAAACTCTGGGGATGAGACTGCCTCGTGGGTCTCCTGCTGGAGCTCTGAGGATGAAACCGCCTCCTGGGTCTCAGGTTGGAGCCCTGGAGGTGAGGTCGCCTCGTTGACCTCCGGCTGGAGCTCTGTATCTGAGACCACCTCATGGATCTCATGCTGGAGCTCTGGAGAGGAGGTTGCCATGTTGACCTCTGTCAGGAACTCTGCAGGTGAGACCACCTCGTGCGTCTCAGTTTGGAGCCCTGGGGATGAGACCGCCTCTTGCATCTCTACATCGCTATGTTGACCTCCGGCTGGAGCTCAGCAGGTGAGACCACCTCGTGGGTCTCCAGTTGGAGCTCTGGAGATGAGGTTGCCACATTGACCTCCAGCTGGAGCTCAGCAAGGGAGACCACCCCGTGGATCTCGAGCTGGAGCTCTGGAGCCGAGCTAGTTACATTGACCTCCGGCTGGAGCTCAGCAGTTGAGACCACCTCGTGGGTCTCAGGTTGGAGCTCTGGAGATGAGGTCGCCACATTGACCTCTGGCTGGAGCTCAACAGGTGCTCTCTTGTGGAGCCGTTTGTGAGTACACCAGCTGCTCTTGAAACATCCCTGAGAGCAGAAATATGATCCATATTATATACCAGGATCCCAAGTTTCCTGCATGTGGGATACTGTAACTCTTTACCGCAGCCCTCGGTCTTGCAGGTCGACGTCACCTCCACCACTGCCCTGTCGGCTGGGGGCTGAAGCTGAGCTCTGGGGGCTGCCCTGTCAATCCACTCATAATAGGTGTGGAATGGCAGGTCAGGCTTGTTCGTCACACTGACTCCCCTCAAAAGTTGATCCAGGTTGTTGCCCTCCCCTGGGTGCCCAAACTCCTTAGTTGCCCAAACTCCTTAGTTTCCCAAACTCCTTAGTTGACCAAACTCCAAGAATAGTTCCGCAAACTGAGTTACATTATTGAGGGCACTGGACCCTGTACTGGCCAGATGCTCCGCCCATTCACGGGCTGGGCCATAAAACCGGGACACAATGAACCCAAGCCACTGTCTCTTGTCCGGCTTGGGTTTCGCCAGGCTCAAAAAGTACATTTGCCTGTGGAACAAGAACTGCCTCGGGTAGTCACTAACTGATGGTCTAAAGCCTCATTTTGTAGTCTTATGATACCATATCAATGTAGATTGTAGTTTTTATAAAGAAATTCATGATACAGTAATGTGACTATGTGCATGCAAATGTCCAGATGCCCTGTTATTTTATATCTTTCAATATGCAAGAGTTTTATTGTAAAGGAAACATTTTATAATGCACCAAACTAACAACATAGATTTATATTTGAAGAAGGTTTCAGATCATTATTTGCCATTAGATATTGTATAATCAATTTAATGGACAATCCATTTTGAATTATGCCTATGGTTATGTGCACATGCTTAATCTGTTGTGGCTGTGGACTGTTGAGCCTGTTGCCACTGTAAGCTCTACCAGGAAAAGTGGATAAATGAATGAATGAATGAACTAGGGTTGTATGGTGAACACTGTTAGCACCCATGGTAAACACAAACCTACCCTGAAGCTAGAACATCAAGCAACATCAGGTCATGGAAACACATTACTATTTGTACTAAATTATATGCCAATTATCTGAACTGATACAATCATAAAGCAGTTTACCAAATTTTTTCAGTGCTTATAATTTTAAAAATGGTTGAAATTTGGATCTTTTCTTGTGTTGGGTTTGTAAGGATTTAGATGTAGAAGCTACATCCTATGTAAATGCTATTAAAAGACCATGTTTCCAGTCCCATATATTAAGAGTTTTCTTGTGCTGGAGTGCAACCGTCTGGAGTGCAACTACACACACAGCCAAACACACATACACATTAATATACTGTAATACATTATGCACAGAAGGTCATGAAATTTGTTATGGTTGCTTTAGTGGAAATATACAATCTATTTCCAGTACAAACTGTTTAGAGCACAACAGGAATTTAAAAATGTGTTATATCTTTACAGATGCATCTGTTATAAATGATGATGATATAGTGGCTGATCTTTGGTTGTGGGATTAGTAATGGTGAGTTTACAGCACGAGACATGGTAGTTAAGGAGTAGAAGTGGCTGTTTGGGTTGTATGTCAGAATCGGGTGGAGAAGCCTGAGAGCTCCAGCTTAGGGATGACCTTCTCATTTTTGAAAACAGCCCGAGTGATACGGCTACTGGGGCTTCCTTCCTTACTCAGCCATATCTTCCTGTGGAGAAGATCAAAAAGAAAAAGAGGGTTCAAATGAAAGGCATTTAAGTTGATAAGTATGTAATGGTACCCCAGTGGTTAATAAAGGTTTTGTGTTTAAATATCAGAACTGCCAGACTGGCACTAGAAGCCACTAACAGGGTTAGTGACAACAATAGTCACTAACCCTGTTCCTTCCTGAAGACTTCAGCTCCAACCATAATCATATCCACCTGACCATCTAATCATTACCTTAAGAAGTTCTTGATAAACTAAAACAGGTGTGTTAGATTTTGGTTGGAGATGAAACCAGCAGGAAGGTAAATCTCAAGGAAGAGGGTTGGTGATCACTGCTCTACAGCAATCCCCTAATCCTTCAACTCCTCTAAGTATGTTAAAGAATTTCCAAGTAGTGCCTAAAAGATAAATGTAAATGCTGGTATATTTAATTTGAGGTTGTTGTGACATTTGTGATACACAAATACACTGAGTTTCAAGCGTATTGTACACCTTTCTATTATCATGCTCCTTGAAAATCAGTTTTAAATTAGTATGTGATTTGCCCAGGCATTGTAAATTAGTTTGGCTGCATGATTCTTGACATTCTCCTTTTACCCATCTGATCCACAAGATATGTTAAACCACAAGATAGCCACTGGTGGGCATGATTTTTGTGTTTTTTAACACATGAAAGGATTATAGATGAAATCCTTCAGATGTTTGCAAGATACCAGAACCAGAAGGATTGAAACATTGTAACATCTGCATGTGATAGAAGTCTTATTGATATTAGAATTAACACATAAGAGGTTAGAAGGGATCATTGAAGATAGCTCATTAACAAGCTTTCCTTCTATCTCAACTTACATATGCTGTAGACCAGTGGTTCCCAAACTTTTAACAGTGGCGTGACACCCCCCCCCTCCCCCCCCCCAAGGCATTTTACATCCTTTTGTATACGCCCTCTCTCGCACTTAAACTACAATCACACAATGTATTAAAAAAACATGCACATGTAACACATTTATCAAACATGTAATTTACATTCACACAACCAATCATATATTTTGAATAACAAGACACCAATTAATGAGATGGGTGTGCTTGATATGACTTGCATAACTCTGCAATGTTTGGTTGTATCGGAGAGAGCTTAAGTCTTGAATCATTCTCTACGCACAATCTGTGTCTATATTTGTCCTTCATGCTAGTAAGTGCTGAGAACCCACTTTCACAAAGGTACATCATCGCGAACGGCATTAATGTCTTTACAGTGCGATTTGCCAAGGCAGGATACTCTGCATGCAAGGATATCCAGAAATCGGGCAGTGACTTTTGTATGAAGTCCATTTTCAAAGAGCCACTTGTAGAGATTTCAATGAGGCTTTCTTGCTCAGAAATGGGCAATGTGCTGTGGGGGTGCCAGAGAATGGATGGCAGAATGCAGAAAACAAACGAGAATTCAAGGACCTTGCTTTAACAAAGTTAACAATTCTTACAGCATCGTCCAAAACTTCCTTCAGACGGTCAGGCATTCCCTTGGTGGTCAGCGCCTCTCTGTGGATGCTGCAGTGGACCCAAGCCGCACAGGGCGCAACTGCTTGCACGCGTTTTACCACTCCACTATACTTCCCTGTCATGGCTTTCGCTCCATCAGTACAAATGCCAAAATATTTTGCCCATGAAAGTCCATGTAACGTTACAAATATATCCAAGACATAAAATATTTCCTCCCCGTTTGCCCTGGCTTCCAACGGTCTGCAGAAAAGTACATCTTCCACAATTGAGCCATTGTATACGTACCGGACATATCCCAGCAGTTGTGCTAAACCAGCTACATTCGTCAATCTGTAAAGCGTAGAATTTGCTGGCTTCTATGCGAAGCAATAGCTGTTTTAAAACAATCAGCTATGCGACTTGAAACTGTGTTGTCTGATGATGGCATCCTCTGTATTGTTTTTTTTTGGCCTTTTCACCAAGCATTACACCAGCTGTATCAGCCGCAGCAGGAATAATTAAGTCCTCCACAATAATATGGTGTTTGCCTGTGTTAACCACTCTGTAACTCATCATGTAGGATGCTTCCAGACCCTTCCTATTTAGGTTTTCTGACGCTGTTATAAGGGCCTTACTACTCCTGAGTTGTCTTAAATGTCTTTCAAAAAACTCTCAAGGCTTATTTTTCAAAGTAGCATGCTTTGTTTCTAAATGTCTGTGCAGAAATACTGGTTTCATGCAGTTATGAGCACTTTTGCACATATAACACACTGTGGCTGGGGATTTTCTTCACTGCCAATGTATATAAAGCCCAAAGAAATATATTTCTCATCCTATTTGCCGTTCTTTGATGGTTTTTCTGCGACTTGCTGGTAAAGAAGAGGTGGCGTTTCGACTTCGGATACATTGCTGTCTGTATCGTGAACTGGGCTAGTAGCAGTGGGTACACTTACGCTCGCTACAGATGCGCCGTTAGAAGGACCTGGGCTACTGCTGTCAGAGGACTGTGGATCAGTGGCTCTGGAAGTACAGGTGCTTGCTGTCGTTGCAGGCCGAGTTCTTTGTAGCCACTTCCCCATTTTAATGTTACAAGCTATTACTTTGTTTTATCACATAGTGCTAGCGATAAATGACATACGGTAAGATGCACACTGACACATGACTGTTGAGTGGATACAGTTTTGACCACAAAAGATAAGATTATTTGATTGGATGTCATGTATTTGACCTTTATAACACTGCAATTTCGCTGTTTGTACATTAGAGGGGGCACAAGTTTATTTGGCTGTGAGAGGCTGAATTAAATGAACAGTAAATCTCGGCACCCGTGACCCTGAAAAGGAGTAAGTGGTAGAAGATGGATGGATGGATGGATGGATGGATGGATGGATAAATCTCAGCATTTTGCTCCCGTACCCCCTCTGAACCACTGCTGTAGATGAAAGGATGCTTACTGAGACACAATTAATACTGGACCAGATTGGTCACCTATTGGCAGTGAAACTCTTGGAACCCAAGCCAACCTAACGCCTTTCCTGGGGTAAGACTGAGAAAAATGGAAAGTGATACTGGGAAGGTGTGGCAACACGCACATCAAAATAAACTCCTTGTTTTTCTCCGTGTGCCATCTAGAGTTCAAATAAAAAAATACTTCATACACACTGACCAAGATAGCACTTGTACAGTCTGTTCAGGGCAAAAGGGCAGGAGTTAAATCTGTCAATCTGTGCACATGCCTTTTAATTGGTTAGCGCTGTGGTGACAAACCTTTCTGCATACTGTGCCTGTCAACAAACCAAAGATGTCAATAAACCATGTGTTGTGCTGGTTGTTGGTAAATAGATTTAACTGTAAAAACTTTACTACTTGGTTCCATGCGTATGGCTTGTAGTGTTGTATAATATATCTTCTCTTAAAGTTACATATACTCTACTTGAACACGTGCTATTTTTGGCATATTTGCTGCCCAATGTGGGTCATAGGGCCTCTGGGAAAATGGCAGTGCTAAAGTAGTCCAGTTGAGAAGTGGGCTGCATCCTGAACAGTTCTGTTAGAAATCTCAAGAAAGTCAGTGAAGAAGAAGAAAAAGCATGTATAGTGCTTTTGACCTTGCCAATACTGAGTAGCAAGGTGTGCCTTTCAGCCATCTGCTGGTATATGACAGAAAGCTGGACTGAGCAGCTGTGGCTCAGGTAGTAGTGCGGGTTGTCCACTAATTGCAGGGTTGGCAGTTTGATCATCAGCTCCTCCATATGTCGAAGTGTCCTTGGGTAAGACACTAAACCCCAAGTTGCTCCCAATGGCAGGCTAACGCCTTTCATGGCAGCTCTGCTGCCATTGGTGTGTGTGAATGGGTGAATGAAAAACAGTGTAAAGTGCTTTGTAGGTTAAAAGGTGCTATATAAGTGCAGACCATTTGCATAATGTCTTTTAACTAATAATTATCAACAGGGGCATTTTGTATGACTTTTTAAATAACTGATTAAATTAACAATAATGGACATTATAAGACAGAACAGCTCTGAATCCACTTGGGTAAAATGGAGACGCTTAAAGTGTTTAGATTTACTACCATGAGACATGGGTTAATTACGGACTGAATAAATATACAAATGCATAATGATTGAAGGCTAACATGACACGGCAACATCAACATCAGAAAATACTGTGGAATTGGGAAATCAAGGATCACTGATCACTGTTACCTACTTAGGTAGTTTAGGGATCCTGTATAAGGATCTAAGGATAGGAAAGAATTTGCAAGGCATAAAACAAAACCTTCAGCATACCACTGAATACAGAACATAATCAAATTAATGGCATAAAAAAGAAACAATTGTGTTGTTATTTAACAAAAATGGGTATAATAGTTGATGTCCTGAAGCTTTCATGAGAGGAATGAAACACTTTGGGAGGTGCTTCTATATAAAAGTATTGAAATTTGGGGTGGTAACCATACAGTACCACCGCTCTGTTGATAACAGTATGCCCCATCCAGTTATATTCCTTATATAATTATCTAGAAAGGGTAGCAGCCAGAATATGCTCTCTACTTAGCAATAGGAATTGTCTTTGAACAGACATGTTAAATTTATTGTAATTTGTAACAGTCAAAAATTAGTTTTACCTTATTTTTTCAACTTTTTAAAATCTTTTCAAATTTTCAACTTGTATAGTGTTATTATTATAGTACTTTCCTGCATATGGGATTATGGATATATAATAATTACTTTTCATAATTTAGAGTAGTAGTCCTTATGTATCTAATAGAAGTTGATGACCTTTAAATAGGTTATAGTCTTGTTATATTCTTCCATCTGCTGGTAGAATAGTGTATGCACACATACATGTGTATAGGACTGAGCAAAAGACTGTAAAGATATGTAAATAAATTCCATAATCAAATATGCCTAAAAAAAAGAAATTCTAAAGACTAAATTAAATTGATTGCATTCATGCAGTTTTATACGGAAATTGGCTGAAAAGGTTTTATGAGCATCTTAATTGGTGGGTTTTTTTTTTCTCATTCTGAGCTTTTGCTATAAATCCTTTTTTTTATTTGGACTAGAGAAAAACATTTTCCCCTCAAAAATCTGCCACTATGTTTGAAGGTTTCATCATTCAGGTGATTTTCACCATCCCGGGTGGTTAGATGGGGTGAAGTATAGATAGATCTTATTTAAATATATTCCCCTATTTGCTAAGAGAACAACAGTATTGACTAATGATTTCTATCTTTTTGGTGCTAGTCTGTGTTTCTGCAATACTTGCTTCCTCTTTTTCCTGTTCTTAGTTGTAGTTCTTAGTCTAATGTATAACTGTTTAGACTGCTATTTTGTTGACAGTATCTATGTATTTTCCTATTTTTCTGTGATCATTGCCTATCTCCCCCCTTCCAAGATGAATGTATAGCCACCTTAGTGTATATAGAAAGGTGAATATAGGTGAATTTAATTTACTTGTAAACTACCATCAAACAATTTTCTGGGGCCATTATTGTATTATGGTATTATTTTAGCAGTACTTTTAGGCTCAAGTTAGCGTACTCACACTAACCAAGTCCATTTGTTCTTTTGTTTTATTTATGTTTTTTATGTTGTTATTTCTAAAAAAAAAAAAAAAAAAAAGAAAAAAAAGAAAAAAAAGAGAAAACTCAACTTCTAATAAACAAAATCAAATGTAGATGAAATATGATTCCTGACTAAAATATTAGTAATTCTGAATTATTTTCATGAACAGATGTTATAATCTTAAACTGAGTGAAATGAGTTACTTAAGACTCAATAAAAATGTTATGTAGCCTACTATGTACAATATATAGCACTCACATTTCATTGACCAGATGACGTGGTCCCTGAACCTGTCCCACCACTGTCCCCTTGTTTGTGTTCTTCACCCAGCCAACCAAACCAAGACTGAGTCCCTTCCTCTCCGAGTACTGAAAGACACAGAAAGAAATTCAAACTTTCAGAGAGACAGACATAACTTTCTATTATTCTCATGAATGCTTTGTTATTGCTAGCTCAATCAGTAGAGCATAATATTCTTAATCTCAGGATTGTGTGTTTGAGTCCCATTCTGTGCACCAAACCCAGCCACTGGGGTTGCACAAGCTTGTGCATTCTCAATGCTGGTCCCAGGCCTGGATAAAATGGAGGGTTGCATCAGGAAGGGCATCTGGCATAAAAGCAAATCAAATATGTCGATCATAAACCGGATCTCCATAATGGAGATGGTTGATCTGCTGTGGTGACCCCTAACGGGAGCAGCCAGAAGAAGAAGAAAGCAAGGTCTGTCCAAATGGCAACATGTGAGTAAGAAACACAATTAAAAAATACTCCAGTGTTGTTTTTTTTCATTCTACTTTCATTCCACTCAAACCAGTCTGGCCATTCCCCTCTGACCTCTCTCAATAACAAGGATTTCCCACCCACAACTCGAGAGACTCATGAAAATACCAGGAGATTTCCTGAAATACTCAAAACAGCCCATCTGGAACCAACCGCTATGCCAATGCCAAAATCACTGAGATTACATTTACCCCCATTCTGATGTTTGATATGAACATTAAATGACCTGTACCTGTGTGACTGCATTGCTGTATGATTTGCAGGCGTACAGGTGTAGTCAACTCCTTGAACTCTTTGTCTTGTTCCTCATCTTTTTCATGTTCAATTTTTGCAGTGTGGCAAGGAGCATTATAAGAGAAAACCATTGCCATGAAGGGGTATACTTGGTCTGCAACAAGGTTTAGGTAGGTGGTACATGTCAAATTAACATCAATATGAAAGCCAGCAGAACATTGCCCAGAGCATCACACTGCCTCCGTGGGCTTGCCTCCTTCCTGGTGCAATCTCTTCCCCAGCTTAGTGACACACACACACACACACGGACGTCCATGTGATGTAAAAGAAAACGTGATTTATCAGACCAGGCCACCTTCTGACCAGTGTACGATTACACCGCTTTATACGCAGCCAGCTGTGATGCACTGTGTTTTGCCTCATTTCTATCATAGCCAGTATTAACTTTTTAAGCAATTTGTGGTACAGTATCTTTTCTGTGGGATCAGACCAGATGGGCTAGCCTTCGCTCCCCACATTCATCAGTGAGCCTTGGGTGCTCATGATCCAATTGCTGGTTCACCACTTGTCCTTCAATTCAATTCAATTCAATTTTATTTGTATAGCGCTTTTTACAATGGACATTGTCTCAAAGCAGATTTACAGAAACGGTATACATATTTTAAATGTGCGAATTTTCCCAATTGAGCAAGCCGGTGGCAATGGTGGCAAGGAAAAACTCCCTAAGATGTTAAGAGGAAGAAACCTTGAGAGGAACCAGTCTCAGAAGGGAACCCATCCTCATCTGGGTAACAACAGATAGTGTGAAAGTAAAGGAAAGTTCATTTTGGTTTTATATGAAGTCTGTTTGTTGAACTTGTCCGCTGTTCAAAAGAGACCCGAGTGCAAAATTGCATGTAGTGAATGCAGTCCCAGGGCCAAAGTAGCAATAGTAGTCCCAGCAACCATAGTGAGAATGTCCATCTGGAATTGTAGTTGATGAGAGCTCCATCCAGAGGTACGGCATCCGAACAGATCAGGTTGGTCCAGAGAGCATCACTAGCATCTCCATAAAATCATGTGTGGCTCGACAGAAGGAGAGAGGGAGAGAGAGGTAAAAAGAGATAAAGATTGTTAGGTAAGACTATGCTTTGTGTAAAAGAAAGTCTACTCATGGTAAGCTTGAGTAAACAAATATGTTTTAAGCCTAGACTTAAACACTGAGACTGTGTCTGTGTCCTGAACACTAATTGGAAGGCTGTTCCATAACAGCCTTCCAATGTGGGGCTTTGAAAGAGAAAGCTCTTCCCCCTGCTGTAGCCTTCGCTATTCGAGGTACCGACAAATAGCCTGCACCTTTTGATCTATGTAGGCGTGGCAGAACATAGAAAACAAAAGTTCGCTCAGATACTGTGGCGCGAGACCGTATAGTGCTTTGTAGGTCAATAATAGTATTTTATAATTAATGCGTGATTTCACTGGGAGCCAATGCAGTGTGGATAAGATTGGGGTGATATGGTCGTATCCTTCCTTGGACCACTTTTGGTAGGTACTAACCACTGCATACCAGGAACACCCCACAAGACCTGCTATTTTGGAGTTGCTCAGATCCTTTTGCTTGCATATTTTTCCTGATTCAAGCACATCAACTTGGAGAACTGACTGGTCACTTGCTGCCTGGGGAAGTGGTAACTCAGTGGTTGAGACATTGGACTTCTGATCAGCAGCTCTTGAGTTCAAATCCCAGCACTACCAAGCTGCTACTTCTGGGGCCTTGAGCAAGGCCCATAACCCTCAGCTGTTCAGTTGTTTAAATGAGATAATTGTAAGTCATGTTGGATAAGGGTGTCTGCCAAATGCCATACTGTAAATGTAATATATCCCCTTGAAAGGTGCCATTGTTATAAGATAGTCAATGTCATTTACATCACCTGCCAGTGGTTTTAATGTTATGTCTGATCGTTGTATATGCAGGTGCTGTGTGTGGCTAATTTTTTACAATTTTATTTTGGTCATATTGACTTTGGTTCTATTTGATCACAACACAATTCCGGTTGCATTTTCTGGGTTGCTTTTAGAACAGGCTTCTTTCATACAACCCTTCCAAACTACTGATTGTTATGGGTGACATTTAATACATGCTTGTGATACTTGACTACTACTAGAAGCAAATAAACTGTACAATACAAATATGTGATCAACATCCACCTTTCTGAACAGTGGGTTGCGGGTGACGGGATGGGACGAAGCAGTATGCCCATGCTTAGTTCTCAGGTGACATGGGTTGGCAACCTTGCTACAGACCTTGGTTTAAAACAGCAATGAGCAATAGAATACTTACACATGCAGTATGTCTACATAGAGTGGCACAATTTTTTTTTTTTTACTTACCATACGAAAGCAGACACCTGTGCCAAAAGTGAAACACAAGAAGTATGTTAAATGCAGTGAGAGAAACTGTAAACTTGTAAGCAGCACACAGTGTGAACATACGTTTAAATATAATAATCTTACATAATAATAAGCTTACATGATAAGTTTATTGTGAGCTTATCATGACTATAATAATGTGCCACCTGCCATGAATCATAATTGTCATGCCAACCAGCCTGGATATAAAAATGCCAAAGTTAAAGTTTAAACAAACTTTTAAAAGCCAACAAACTTTCTTTACCGTTAACTTTCTTTATATAACTTTAGTCAAGCCACATAACAGTGTCCTATGATCTATTTTTTATCTACACAAAGATCCTAAATGTTCTTATGTAAAATAAGTGCAAGATTAAAATCAGCTTCTGTAAGTTGTATAAATTAAGAAGCCTTGCCAGTTAAACAGCTGTTATTAGCTAAAAAAGTTAGTCAGTACCCTGAACATAGCCAAATATCTCAAAATCCACAGAGCAGAGATCGCTGCCACTTGAACCAGCTTCACCAGACATTGCCAAGCTGCACTTGTGACGACTCTGGATCAAGTTACTTGGACTGGACCACCAAAAATATTTAAAGAGCAAGTCCCACTGTTAAAACAGCCTTCAGATATTGTGGGTGCATGTAAAAAGTTATTTTATACAAACAAGTAATGGTTATTAAGAAGGCTGTTTCTTGGGTCAGTGCATATACTATACATACGTTGTCACAAAGGAACAATAAATGAGAACATCATAACTTGTGCCTTTGTGTTTTCTCATTTATGAAAACCTAATGCACAGTGTCATAAAAAATGCTATTGTTGCTGATTTCATACATGAAAATAAAGATTAAAATGCTATATATTTCAATATTTCATTTCATCAAGTTTGTGAAAATTTTTATGCTTGAGTGTAAATAGAGTTGCGTGCCAATGTCATGTAAATACTGAAGTACTGGAGACTACGATTCCCATCAGACACTGCACCCAGTCACATGTCTTGTTTCACCTGATACATGTTTTTGGCTCATTAGCACGTGTGTATATATAGTCACATTCAGCACTGTACTGGTTGTCTTGCACTGTTTGGTCTGCCTATCTGTATCATGTTATGCTCACTCTTGTTTCATGTGTCTTTATCTTTGTACCTTACCATGTGTTATAGAAGTCTTATTAAACTTTCCACTTCAGAACTGCATTTGCATCTGTTCTCTACCTACCCAACCTGAGAGAACTCAAGACCCTATAAAATGGATGCAGGAGGATTCTTCAGGGTCCAGGAGGCCCTGTTGCAGGAGAACCGGCTGAGATGGGAGAAAGAGGGGAGAGGATCCCTGATTAAAGCCACTTGGTAATGGCTCAACGTGATGTAGGACATATATCAAAAAGGGGCCTTCCACCAGGCTGAAACCATCTCCCACCCTCCCTGCCTCCCTCCCCTACTGTGGATTCCTCTCGGTCTGCCGGTTTGACGGACAACACCGCTCAGCCTTCCTACTTTACTGAGGACGCCGCTCAGCCTCTCTGCTTGACTGGGGACGCCACTCAGCCTCCCTGTTAAACATGAGAATGCTGTTCAGCCTCCCTGTTCCACTGAGGACGTTGCTCTGTTTCCCAGTTCGGCTGAGAATGTCACTATACCTCCCTGCTCCACCTCAGACTTCACTAAGCTAGGCTCATCTTCGGACATCGCTCCGCCATCCTGCTTGGCTGAGGACGTTGCTCTGCCATCCTACTATGCTGAAGATGTCATTCTACCTTCATGCTCTGCTGGAGATGCCGCTCCTTTTCTCTACTTCGCACCGTGTGTCGCTGCCCCTTCTTGATCCAGGGAGGACATCGCTCCCCCCTCATGCTTTGCAGAGAGCGTCGCTTTCCCCTCTGGCCTAGGGGAGAACTTTGCTCCCCCCTCTGACTTTGTGGAAAGCATCGCTTCCCCCACTATCTTCATGGTGAACATTGCTCCCCCCTCGGGCTCTGCCTTGAGCTTCGTTCCCCCCACTGGCTGCGCAGCAGCCGTCATGCCGCGCTCAAGCCAGGCCAGGGATATCACATCATCTTTCTGCAGTGAGGAAGAGACTGCTCCACATCTGAACCTCAGAGAACATGTCAAAAATGGTACTTTGAAATGCTAAGGGACATCTGATCTGAGTGTCCAGGACCCCCTCCTGAACTTATTATGTGCTTTGGGAGCTGCGTGTTAAGGGGTGGATCTGTCATGTAAATATCAGAGAAGGACTGGAGACTACGATTCCCATCAGCCACTGCACCTAGTCAGTCACATGTCTTGTTTCATCTGATTCACATTTTTGGCTCATTAGCACTTGTATGTGTATATATAGTCACGTTCTGCACTGCACTGGTTCTCTTGCATTGTTTGGTCTGTCTATCTGTATCATGTTATGTTCGCTCTTGTTTCATACTTCATGTGTCTTTACCTTTGTACTTTGCCACGTGTTCTAGAAGTCTTGTTTTGTGTTTTGTTTTCTACATTATTAAATGTTCCACTTAAATTCTGTGTTTGCATCCATCTCTACCTACCCAACCTGGCAGCCAATGAAACCTTGTGAGCTCTGGGTCAAAAAAGTGAAACTTTTTTTTATAATCTATGTATAAAAAATTTAATTCCCAGCAGCTAAAAATGAAATGTGGATTGAATGAAATTAATGAAAGGATTATTAAGCTACTGGACAGGTGAAGTGTTTTTCTCTATCCAATTTCTATATCCCATGCATTGCAGTTATCAATTGTTTTATTTACCCAGATGCAGGATTTTCTTTTTGTCTGTTTTGAACAATGAAGAAAACAACTGTTTTTATTTTTTTAATTTTCTGATTTGTGTACAGCACTACTCCTACAGGATTATTCAGAAATGACTGAATTTTGCTGCTCATCTTGATTTTATGGTCCCCTTTGCTATGTTGCTACTCTATAAGCTGATGTGTAATCTGTCCAGCTTCTCAGTTTTTGTATCAAACAAGATACAAGTAAGATTAGTCAGGACACTGTTGGGTTTCTGTGTGTAGAGTATCATGACTCCGTGTTTAGCTGCTGCCGTGTAGGGCAATGGGCAAAAAGTACTGTGAGCCCCCTGCTGGGCAAACAATTCACACCTCACCACAATAACACTGGTCCAGAGATAAAATGGACAGGACAACTAAAGCTTTTTGATAGTAAAACACCATATACAACTGCTACAATAAAATTATAACATTTAAATCTAATAGGTTATGTAAAAAAAAGAAATATTTATGATAAACTGCAAATTCATAAAGCCCAGAGTGTCTACTTTAATATGAGACATTAACCACTACTGGAGAGCAGGGGCATAACCTGGCCTGGGCATTCAGGGCTGTAGCCACAAAGATTTTTTCTTTAGCCATGAATATTTCTCCACTTGGAGCGGTTTGTCACTAAGGCTGCATTTACACTGCAGGTCTTGATGCCCAATTCTGATTTATTGACTATATCCGATTTTGATGACCCGCTTACATGGCAGACACAAATGCACATATCTGATTCATATCAGATTTATTTCCACGTATGTATGAGGCCTGAAGCGGATCTGAGAATATCTGAATCCATGCGCCTTTTTCCTGCTTACACATTCATGGGTCAGATCTGATCTGTGCCACATGGGAGGAAAAAAATTGGAATTTGGTCACTTGATACATGTAGTGTAAATGCAGCCTACGTAACTAAATGTCCATAAAAGGAGACGGCATTGTTGTAATTTTATATTTTCTGTTATCGGAGGCGAGACCAATCAGACAGGGTTTACAGGAAAATACGTGGAAACACTCGTGTCTTATTGGCTGACAGCTCTCAATTCTGCCAAATGCTAGCTCACAGTCACTGTGAGGAAAAATGGATATATGCCGTTTTTAAAATAATTTTTTAACCAGTAAAGGGGTTGAAACTGAAACAGTGTCACGTAATTTATGTAATGGAGGTTAGGACGGATGCAAATGCAGATAATAGTTTATTGAGAGAGAGAGACAGGCAGACAAATCCAAAACATTAGACAATAGCAAGGTCAAGAAACAGGCAAAGGGCCAGGCGATTGGCAAACAGGCATAAACTGGGCAAGGCTAGAATCGAGAATGAGAAACAAGAACAAAGGACGGGAGCGTGGCTTTGGAGGTCACCTTGTCGACCTCGGACGGGAAAGTGGCTTGGGAGGTCGCCTCATCGACCTCGGACATGAACTTGGCTGGAGAGGTCGTCTATTCGACCTCAGACATGAACTTGCCTTAAGAGGTCGTCTCTTAGACCTCGGACAGGAATTTGGCTTGAGAGGCCCTCTTTTCGACCTCGGACAGGAACTTGGCTTGGTTGGCCATCTCTTCGAACTTGGACAGGAATTTGGCTTGAGAGGATGTCTCTTTGACCTTGGACATGAACTTGACTTGAGAGGTCGTCTCTTCGGCCTCGGACAGGAACTTGGCGTGAGAGGTCGTCTCTTTGACCTCGGACAGGAACTTGGCTTGGGAGGTCGTCTCTTCGACCTCTGACAGGAACTTGGCGTGAGAGGTCGTCTCTTTGACCTCGGACAGGAACTTGGCTTGGGAGGTCGTCTCTTCGACCTCTGACAGGAACTTGGCTTGAGAGGTCGTCTCTTCGACCTCTGACAGGAACTTGGCTTGAGAGGTTGCCTCTTCGACCTCAGACATGAACCTGGCTTGGGAGATCACCTGGTTGACCTCTAGCAGGAACTTGACTTTATGCTGGAGCTCTGGAGATGAAACCGCCTCGTGGGTCTCAGGTTGGAGCCCTAGAGGTGAGGTTGCCTTGTTGACCTCTGGCTGGAGCTCTGTATCTGAGATCACCTTGTGGGTCTCAGGTTGGAGCTCTGGAGATGAGACCACCTCGTGCGTCTCATACTGGAGCTCTGAGGATGAGACCACCTCCTGCGTCTCATGCTGGAGCTCTACAGGTGAGACCACCTCATGGATCTCAAGCTGTAGCTCTGTAGATTATGTCACCACGTTGACCTCCGGCTGGAGCTTGGCAGGTAAGACCACCTAGTGGGTCTCAGGTTGGAGCTCTGGAGATGAGGTCACCACGTTGACCTCCGGCTGTAGCTTGGCAGGTGAGGCCACCTCGTGGATCTCGAGCTGGAGCTCTGGAGCCGAGGTAACTATGTTGACCTTCGGCTGGAGCTCAGCAGGTGACACCAACTCGTGCGTCTCAGGTTGGAGCTCTGGAGATGAGGTCGCCACGGCTCATTTTGTGGAACCATTTGTGAGTATGCCAGCTGCTCTTGAAACATCCCTGAGAGCAGAAATAAGATCCATGTATCCCAAGTTTCCTGCATGTGGGACACTGTAGCTGGGCCTCTTTACCACAGCCCTTGGTCTTGCAGGTTGGCGTCACCTCCACCACTGCCCTGTCGGCCGGGGGCTGAAGCTGAGCTCTGGAGGCTGCCCTGTCAATCCACTCATAGTAGGTGTGGAATGGCAGGTCAGGCTTGTTCGTCTCACTGACTCCCCTCAAAAGTTGATCCAGGTTGCTGCTCTGCCCTGGATGCCCAAACTCCTTCAAGAATAGTTTCGCAAACTTAGTTACATTATTGAGGGCACTGGACCCTGTACTAGTCAGATGCTCAGCCCATTCACGGGCCGGGCCATAAAACCAGGACACAATGATCCCAAGCCACTGTCTCTTGTCCGGCTTGGGGTTCACCAGGCTCGAAAAGTACATTTGCCTGTGGAACAAGAACTGCCTCGGGTAGTCATGCAATCCAAAATTCGTCTCCGGGAGGTCTATGGCAGTCCACTGGGGAAACTGAACTGACATGAAGGGTGGCCTCGCTCTCCTGCTGCATCCATGTTGGAGGCCTAGTATTATGCCACAAAATGGAGGTTAGGATGGATGCAAGTGCAGTTAAAGACGCTTATTAGAGAGAAGTAAACAGACAAATCCAAAACAGTAATCCAACGCATGGTCCAACAACATGCAGTCCATGGCGACCATGTTTGTAGGCAGCATTGCAGGATGGGAAATGTCACTGGTTTGCTGTGATATGACTGTGATATGCAGTGCCTTTGTGAGCATTAAACTAAGAAGCTTTCACTGAACTCTGTGTCAGTGTGACTTCTTCCCGTGCTCAAACGAGAGGATAGTCAGCCATTACAGGGTCCAAATTCTGGTTCCGTGACTGGTATCAGACAACAACTTAACACAAGCTCATCAATCAAGCACAGTGGAAGTAGTGGCATGGCTTGGGCAATGTGACACTTGAGGATGAGCATCTTGGCCCTACTTCAGTAAAATGTTTCAAATGAGCTTCTCCTTTTACCTCCCTAGAAAGCACAAACTTCATCTAATTTGCTAATTTTTACACAAATATATTTAAGAATATAAATTAGTAAATTAGTTTTGAGTGCCTGAAATTGCTGCACTGACAGACAACGTCCTGAAGAGGGCAGTCTTTTATAGATGACTATTTTCTCATTGCCACAGCTCTACTGTTACATCCAAATGTGTACACTGTGTGTATAAATGTGTAAAGGTTTTTGAAAATGTTTACTTGTGCTTTCTTTGTGTTAAGGTAGGTATTACTGTAAAAACCAGAGTAAACATGCTGCAGAAATCTCAAATCCCTGCAACCAGAAGTCTGCATACTGTTATAGTTTATATGCTTGTATGTTGCATTTGTGTGCAACTGTTTTTTCAGCCTGTAGTAACTTACTGTGCATTTTTATGGTTTTAAAGCTACAGACAATTTGTCTAAGTACAATTACATGGCATGAGTTTTTAATAGTTTAATTCAAATAGGATAATTCTTTCAAATTCAGTTTGAAAGACCAGACTGATCCCATGTTTAGGACTCTATATGTAAGCTATATAAAAGTTGTGTTGATAATTTTATCACATTGAAAAAAATATTCCCTCTTCTTATAGCTCATTCCGTGCTATCAAGTGACTACTTTTTTTTGTTTTTTTTTTTTTACAGGTCATTACAGAACCTTATTAATAACCAATTCTAATGATGTTGATAATTATATATATGGTACCATCTGGCAAAGAACTAGCCTTGTCATTCCAATACTTTTGGAGGTAACTGTAAAGTATATAGTCAAGTCCAAATGTTTGCATATCTCTTGAGTTATGAAGTAGACAAGTAAGGAATGAAACATGACAAAGTGTGTGGTTAAATATCAATGAACTATTTAGTGTTTAGGTTTCACAAGTAAAATAAAGTTCCTAAACACTGTTAAACTGTGATATTAGATTTCTGAATCATTTCTGAATTTCTTAATATGTTTCAGCAACTCGCATTTGTTAAATGTTTTGGAAAATACAATTAAAAAAATTATTAAATAAACAATTTAGAAAAAAAGATATACAAATATTAGACTTCAAAGGAACATGTTTGTCATCGCTGAGACATGTTTATTGTCATGTTAGCAGGTGATTATAGATACACCCTTCAGTCTCCTAGGAGTTTATGTTGACTTCATACTGGCATATGAGGTGGAAACTAATGTATGTAAAATGCAATAAAAAAAAAAGAATAAAGAAGAAAAATGGAAACAAAAGAACTTAAGAACAAGTGTTGAGTGTTTCTTAGCAAATCCTTAATGAGATTTGGAAGATGATTATTTTGGCCTAAAACAAAATCACATTTGCTTGGTCATGCGAATGCCATGATCACCAAAACACCCTCATCTGAATAT
>JANDJT010000168.1:6703749-6714165 GCA_024331685.1 Stegophilus panzeri
TAGGCAGCAAGTGAACAGTCAGTTCTCAAAGTTGATGTGTTGGAAGCAGGAAAAATGGGCAAGCATAAGGATCTGAGAGACTTTGAGGCAGGCCAAATTGTGATGGCTAGACGATTGGGTCAGAGCATCTCCAAAACGGCAGGTCTTGTGGGGTGTTCCCAGTATGTAATGGTTAGTGCCTACCAAAAGTGGTCCAAGGAAGGACAACATGGGTCCCCAAGACTCATTGATGTGCATGGGGGAGCAAACGCTAGCACGTCTGATCCCACAGAAGAGCTACTGTAGCATAAATTTCTGAAAAAGTTCATGCTGGCTATGATAGAAAGGTTTTGTGAAATATGTTTCCTTTAAAATCATGTGGATGGCCGGGTGCATATGTGTCGCTTATCTGGGGAAGACCATGGGTATACTCCTTTATGGCAACAGTATTCTTTAATGGCAGCCTCTTTCAGTAAGATAATGTATTCTTCAAAAAACAGTTACTTTTTTTCATTAAAAAGAGCAGCAGTCTCTCCTCTCACATAGCTGTGTTCATTAGCTTGTGATTCAGACAAATTAATAATTATACAGTATTATATATATATATATATATATATAATATATATATATATATAATACACACAGTACTGTGCAATAGTTTTAGGCACACTATTTTTTTTGTACAAACTTTGTTGTAGATTTCTATTATATGACTTCTACATTATAGAGTCAGTACAAAAACATTTTAGATTTCCAAACATTAGTTTTCTAGCATAAAATTACATGTTACAGAAAAATATTTGTATATCATTAAAGAAAGCAGCGTATTACATAAGAGACACTTTTCAGACAAAAAACACAATGAAGGCTGCTGGATTTGCTGCAAAAATAAGAAACAAATGCGACAGTCAAAGTCTCCAGAAGAACCGTGTCTGGTTCTGCAAGATGCTCAATAAAACGTATCGCTCATTTCCTTATACAACTGCACTAATTCTACCTGAGACTACTTTTTTTTTTTTTTTTTAAAGCAAAGGGTCGTCACACCAAATATTCCCTTTGTTTCATTTATTACTGTTTACTGCCCTTTATGGTATTTTTTTAATGGAGAAACATTTAATCTCAATACTTTTGAAGGCTTTTTGAATCCCTTTTTCAGGAGACTGTATTTTAAAGATAATTTTGTAAAATCCAAATGAGCTTTATTAAGCTTTTAAGCTTTACAGATCTTTATTGGAAAGATTCTCCATTAAAACACACACACACACACACACACACACACACACACACACACACACACACATACAGTTGTGGTCAGAAGTTTACATATACTCATCATGAACATGAATGTCATGGCAATATTGGGCTTTCAATAATTTCTTAGAACTGTTCTTTTTCTGGGGCAGAATGATTGTACAACATACATCTTTAATAAAAAACAAAAACAAGAATTTGGTTCACAAGTTTAAATATATTTGTAGTTTTCTATAGTCAACACAAGGTAAAAATTATACATACAGGGTTAAAAATATACATACAGCACACCTAATATTTAGTTGAATGTCCCTTAGCAAGTTTCACACTTTTGGTAGCCATCAACCAGCTTCTGGCAGAATTCTGGTTGGATATCTGACCACTCTTCTTGGCAGAATTGGTAAAATTCAATGACATTTGTTGGTTTCCTGGCCCTGACTCGACTTTTAATCACAGTCCACAAATTTTCGATAGGGTTGAGATCAGGACTTTAGGAAGGCAGTTCCATAAGCTTAATGTTAGCCTGCTTTATCTATTCCACAACCAGCTTTGATGTGTGTTTGGGGTCACTGTCCTGCTGAAACACACAATTGTGTCCCGGTTTCAACCATCTGGCTGATGGTTTGAGATTATGGTGAATAATTATAAGGTCGTCCTCCTTCTTCATTATTCCATCCACTTTGTGCAATGCAACAGTTCCACTGGAAGCAAAACAGCCCCAGAGAATAATGCTACCACCACCATGCTTAACAGTTGGTGCAGTGTTCTTTACTCCTCCAAACATACCTCTGGTCAACTTAATCTTTGTCTCATCTCACCATAAAACTTTCCTCCAGAAGGCTTTTTCTTTGGTCAAATGGTCAGCTGCAAACTTTACATGGGCGTGAAGGTGTCAATTTTCGAGCAGGGGATTTTCTTTCTTGGATGCAGCCTTTCAGTCTATGGCGATGTAAAACTCGCTTAACTCAAGACCCTGGTCCCTGGGTTTTTCCTGACCATCTGAAACAATTTCCTCTCAGCTGAGGGTGACAGTTTGGGTCTTCTTCCAGACCAAAGTGGCTACACTTCCCAATAACCTGTACTTACGTACAATTGTTTGAATTGATGATCTTGGAATCTGCATTTGTTTAGAAATGGCTCCAAGAGACATTCCTGATTTGTGTAAATCCGCCATCCTCTTTTTCAGATCTGCACTGTGCTCCTTGGACTTTCCCATAGTACTGTGTGTTGATCAATCCAATGAGTGCTGTCAAACAAACCTTTTTATGTTGGCACAGAGAAGCTGCCAGCTGTAGTCAATCATGATCACTAACAGGAAATTAAGAGTCCTTGGTCTTGGCAAATTAAAGGGCATTTTGGAACTTTCAACACCATTGAATTAATAATCTAAGTGTTTGTGTGTATATTTTTGACCCGGTATGTATAATTTTGGTCCTTTGTTGATTAGAGAAAACCCCAAATAAATTAAAACTTGTGAACCAAATTCTTTTTTTTTAATTAAAGATGTATGTTGCACAATCATTCTGCCCCAGAAAAAGAAAAGTTCAAAGAAATGATTGAAAGCCCAATATTGCCATGACATTCATGATTCATGAGTATATATGAATCATGTATATATATATGACATTTGTTAATGACATTTCTATTATATGTTGTCATATGCAACTAATTTATAAATGAAGTTTTATCCCCCTCATGTTAATGAAGTTTAATCTAAGATGTGCTCACACTGATGATAGATAATAATCCAGTTTAGAAATGTTTGCTGTTACTAAAAGGAATAATCAGGCAAATACAAAACAGACTTGCACCTACTTTTAGACACCATATTATCTTTCACACCTTTTGTATATATAAAGCATGTGGTTTTATTTTCATCCATTTATTTTCACGTTAATTTTACAGATGATTTTTTCTGAAGTGTTCACGGGATCTGACGTGTTCAGGTACAATTTCAGGGGATGACATAATGTGGAACATACATGTGGGAAAACTTTTTAATTTAGTGTCTCTATGACTACATTCAGACCCTAACAATGGTGTTACTTCCATGTGTCCGTCAGGATGGAGAGAGAGAGAGAGAGAGAGAGAGAGAGAGAGAGAGAGAGAGAGAGAGAGAGAGAGAAGTAAACAATGAATGAATGAGACAGGGAAAGAAATTAGGGGAGACTGAGCACTTCCATTAAATGACCAAATGGCCATCAAGCTCCTCTAATGTCGCAATGCATCACTCTATTTCACCCAGTCGAGTGGAATGACAAGACAACATTACTGAGTTTGTGTGCTCAGAGACTCAGAAACTTTTTTTCCTTGACTCAGCTATTTACTGACTCATTTACCAATAAGGACTCTCTGTTATCTTTATTCATCCACTCTGTATGTTATTTTAAACTGTATTGCTAATACATAATACATAATACACAAAGTGTTGGTATCCTTTTTTCTCCTTCTCCTGCTTGTAGAAGTGGTTTCAATAACACAAAATGCACTCCTATTTTGCTGCAGATTGTGTTTGATATGTTGATGGGCACAGGCAAATGTGCAATTTATTTCTCTCTTCTTTGTTTCCTCTTCCTTTTCTTTCCTTTATTTTCTCTCTCTCTCTGCCTCTAGCAAGAGTGGCTTTAATAGTGGCTTTAAAAACAACAACAAGAATAACAATAACAGGAATAACATTATTTACTATTGTTCAATCTATGTATTCTTGGCTAATCATCATGTATTTTTCTTTCTTTAATTTTTCTCCCATGTATTTGGTCCTTTTTTCCTGGATTTGTCTAATTTGCATGCATGTTTGATTTGTATTGATGTGCATGTGCATTTGTGCATAATATGTATTCTCTCTTTCATCACCTCTTTCTGAATTTTTAAAATATAAATATTTCTTCTGTTTTTTCCTCTTCCTTCTTTCCTTTCCTACCCATCCCCCGCCCTTATGAATGGCTTTCATAGTCCAAAAAATATAACTTTATATATTGTTAACAATGTCCCTATTACTCTCTGAAGGGGAGTGAAAAAAAGTTCAGTACAAATGTGTATAGATAAAATAAAATAACAATAAAACAGGCTTGATTAGCATTTAAAGCATGTTCTCATTTATACTAATGTACAGAATCATTGCATTATTACACCTCCAATAATATTGGTACCTTTGGTAAATATGAGCAAAGAAGGCTGTGAAAAATTGTCTTCATTGTTTAACCATTTTTAAGACAATTCACAAAAATACTCTGCTGTCATGGATATCAAACAATAGCAAACGCAACACAGGATTATCAAAAAATTGTTAAATATAAGTGTGCAACAATTATTGGCATCCCTATGAATTCATATTAGAAAAATATATTTGAAGTATTCCCATTGATATTTAAAAAAGTTTTAGTACAAAATTATAAATATGATATACTTGTTTAGCCTTAATCAAAACATTTTATGTTACAACAACATTTCACCAATATATTTCAAAACTACCTCCTTTACACACATAATGCACGTAATGCATTTTTTCATTTTTTGGACATATTACAGATGACCTCACATGGCACATGAGGCACGCTGTCAAGTCGGATTAGGATCAACCCACAAATACAAAAGAAACAAAAGCATGTGATCTAAACAGTGACGGAATCAATGTTTGAATCATTGCTACTCTGACTGAAACATTGCTACTCCATTTAAACCGAAACAGATGTGAGCAGCATTGATGTGAGTTATTGCCATTGTTTAACATAATATCAGATCACAATGTCGAGTTTTACTTACCAGAAAAGGTACAGAAGGATTATCCTCATTATACATTATAGAAGACAGATATGAAATCAGGACATTCTCTCTGTCAGGACACAGTAAACAGGAATGAAGATCCATTTCAATCCAGAGCAAGTGATGATATTCATCCTTTGAAACTGAGCTCAAAGACCTGCTGCAATTTTGATCGAATGCATGACCTAGTGGTTCATCACCTGGGGATTGGATAAGGTGGCCAGTTAATAAATTTATTAGACTCTGTTTACTGTTTTACAAAACTGAGAATTGTAAAGTTGTTCTATATTTAAAAACAAAACAAAATAAGAAAACTGCGCCAATTATAGAAAGTTCAAACAAAAAAGATGATATCTGCCTTTGTGGAGAGATGCTATTTATATTAAGTCTGCTGAACATTATTTGCAGAGTTAAATGACTATTTGTAGCCTGTATATCATTAACTGTAGTTTGGGTAGAGTTTATAAAAAAAAAAAAACTGGTGCAATTTGACAGGAAAGCGACAGTAACTAAAATAACGACTATTTTTAACAGTGGTTGGCGGTAGCTCAGTGGTTGAGACGGGGGGCTATTGATTGGAAGGTTGTGAGTTCAAATCCCAACACTGCCAAGCCTTGAGCAAGGCTGTTAACCCTCATATGCTCAGTTGCATAAGTGACTATGTTTACATGGACAGCAATAATCTAATTACTGACCTTATTCTGAATAAGACAATATTGTGATTAAGGTGTTTACATGAGTTACTTTTCTTTCATGTTCTTGTTTTACATGTTATAGAACATAGATCGATTAACAGCACACGTCATTACGTCCCCACGCCACGCCGTCCGACGTCCCTCCAGAATTTCACGTATCAACATACAGTTTGTCTTCGTTATGGTACCGTATACAGTTTTGGGTGATTCATTGTTCATTTTATGAAAGCTTCAAGTGAAGTTAATTATTTGTCATGCTATACATGCAAATAGACGACTGCTTGAAGCCGTGGGCTGCGTCCAAAACCGCATACTTATATAGTAATTGAAATAGCATCTCAGAGCACACAACATGCTGAACCTTGAAGTTGATGTGAGCCAAGAACAGGAATGCAGAGGGCACAGACTCACCAGACTGGAGAGTTGAAGATTGGGAAAAGCCCAATTGATGTTTTTTCCCCGCACCATTCTGTGTAAACTCTAAAGACTATTGTGCATAAAAATCCCAGCAAATCAGCAGTTTCTGAAATACTTAAGCCAACAACCATGCCACGGTCAAAGTCACCCCCCCCCATGCTCGTGTTTGATGTGAACATTACCTGAAGTTCTTGATCTGTCTCTGAATGATTTTATTCATAGGCTGATTGGATAATTGCATGTACAGATGTTCTTAATAAAGTGACTGTTGTATGCTAGTTATCGGTGTAGTACTATTCTTTACTATTCCACATAATGTAGGTTGTCCTTGTACTTATTCATTTGTTTATTTACTTACTTGTATGTGATGTTAGACTTGCAAACAAGACTTCACTCACTGATCACTTTATTAGGAACACTATACTAATAATGGGTAAGGCCTCCCTTCGCTCTAAAAACAGCATAAATTCTTCATAGCATGGATTCCACAAAATATCGGAAACATTCCTGAGAGATTCTGGTTCATGTTGACATGATTGCATCACAATTCCTGCAGATTTTTCAGGTGCACTTTCATGCTGAGAATCTCCCGTTCTACCACATCCCAAAGGTGCTCTGTTGAGTTTAGATCCGATTACTGTGAAGGCCACTGAAAAACATTGGACTCATTGTCATGTTTATGAAACCAGTGTGAGACGGTTTTTGCTTTTTGCATTATCATGCTGGAAATTATAAGATGGGTAAATTGTGGCCATGAAGGGATGTACACGGTCAGCAGCAATACTCAAATAGGCTGTGACATGCAAAGCTACAGGAATACTTAAGAGCCAATCCAATTCAAAATTTCATCTGCTCTAGTTAGCCAGGAGATGTGTGTCTCTCATGTGCACATTAAGAATTGTTTTAATGCCTTGAACACCAATGATTTATTACAAAAAAAGAAAAAAATAAAATATTAAGGTTTACTCTTTTAGTAATGAAAAAGATGGAACCATCCGTTCAATTAAATTCAGTTTTATTTGTATAGTGCTTTTAACAATGGACATTGTCCCAAATCTGCTTTACAGAAATATATAAATTCAGAATACATGTCATGGTGCAAGTCCAAGGAGGTGGATACAAATGCAATATTTCTTGATTTATAGACAGACACAGGAAACAGACACAGGGAAACAGGCTCAGGAAAACAAATATGAGGAAAGACACACTAGGAAAGAACCAGTATCATTGGAAACATAGGAACTAGAAAAATAAACCCAAAGAAAAAGTACTAGATAATCAAAACACTTTGCAAAAGAACAACACCCCCCCCCCCCAAAAAACAAAAAAACCCCAAAAAACCCAATAACAACCAGGAGCTACCCAAACACAACCATGACCTGACTTGAATTACTGTTCCAACAACTGAAGAGAGGAAAAAAAAAAAAAAAAACAGGCAACTTAAATAGGGCACTAATTAATCAGGGAAAATGAAAACACATGAGAATGGTTGAGACATGGAAAGGAAGGAGACAACAGAGGAAGAAGTTCTGCAAGGGCAGTCAGGGTGCCCTCCAGTGGCCAAAGATGGAATTGGCCTTGGGGGTCATGACAATATAGATTTTAAACGTATGAATTTGTCCCTAATGAGGAAGCCAGAGGCGATGGTGGCGAGAAAAAACTCCCTGAGACGATATGAGGAAAAAACACCGAGAGGACTCAAGAGGGAACCCATCCTCATCTGGGTGACAACGAGTAGTGCGATTATAAATAAATCCCTTCTATAAATGTTCTAATACTACATGGCCAAATAGTGAAGCTGTGTAACCTGGAAAATTCATTACAGTTTTTACATGAAGTCTGTTTTTTTGAACTTATCCACTGTTCACTGATGAAGACTTGAGTGCAAAACTGTTTGTTGTAATTGCAGTGCTAAAGCTATAATAGCAAATAGCAAATCCTAGCCATCATAGCATAACTGTTCATATGAATTGAGGTCCAAAGCCATCTTTATGGTTTTTAAGTGGTACAATTCAATGATCTCAGCAATCTCAGCAATCTCAATGATCTTTAGGTTGCACCATGTGGGGCCATCCTCAGCAGCAGCAGCATGTGATTTCCAATTGATAAGAACTCCAACAAGAAGTAGGGAATCAGGATGGATCAGGCAGGTCCGGAGAGCAGAAGGGGTCAGGATCACTGATATCTCAGGAGTATCATTTGTAGCTCAACAGAAAGAGAGAGGGAGTGAGAGGGAAAGAGAGGGAAAGAGAGGGAAAGAGAGGGAAAGATTATTAGGTATACTTATTGTCCCTTAATGGTTAAGGACAATGTATTTTGTGTGAGCGCAAGCAGGGAATCCGGCAAATCTAGCTATGACAGCATAACTAAAAGGGAGAGCCAGAAGGTAACACAGACATGAGGGCGCCCTGGGACATAAAGCGGTCAGCCGCTCCACCATCAACAAACCTGGGTGAAAGCATGAAAGTGGGGGGCAACAGTATCCAAACATCCCGGTTCACCACAACACTGTTAGCCCACTGTTAGCCCTGTTAGCCCTCTAGATCTGCTTTACCCAAGACAAAAACTATTCACAAAAAGTTTCACTAAACAAATATGTTTTTAGCCTGGACTTATACACCGTCTGTGTCTGAGTACCGAACACAAAATGAAAGGCTGTTCCATAACTGTGGGGCTTTGTAAAAGAAAGCTTTTCCCCCTGCTTTACCCTTCATTATTCAAGGTACCAACAAATAGCCTGCACCTTTTGATTGAAGTAGGTGTGGTGGATCATAAAAGACCAAAAGTTCGCTGAGGTACTGTGACACGAGACTATTCAGTGCTTTATAGGTTAATAGTAGTATTTTATAATCAATGCTAAATTTTATGGGAGCCACTGCAATGTGGATAAGATCGGGGTGATGTGATCATATCTTCTGGTTCTAGTAAGGACTCTTGCAGCTGCATTCTGGACTAACTGGAGCTTGTTTATGCACCTACTGTCTAAGACAGTAAGGCATTACAATAATCTAGTCTAGAGGTGACAAAAGCATGAACTAATATTTCTGCATCATGTAGTGACATTATATTTCTTATCTTAGCAATATTTCTGAGGTGAAAGAAGGCTATCCTAGTAAAATTATCTACATGAGCGTCAAATGAAAGACTGGAGTCAATAATCACATCAAGGTCTTTTACTGCTGAACATGATGAAACAGAACGTCCATCCCGAGTTACTATGTGATCAGAAAGCTTACTCATAGCTGCATGTTATCCTAGTAGAAGTATTGTCAGAATTAAGTAAGAGGAAGTTAATAAGCATCCACTGTCTAATGTCCTTTACACATTCCTCAACTTTATTAAGCTGGTGTCTGTCATCTGGCTTCACTGAAACATACAAGTGTGTGTCATCAGCATAATAGTGGAAGCTAATTCCATGTTTACTAATAATTTGACCCAGAGGAAGCATATATAAAGTAGAAAGCAGTGGGCCTAAAACAGAACCTTGTGGAACATCAAACTTTACCTCAGCATAGAGAGGTCACCATTTACATCTACGAACTGATAACGATCAGTCAAATAAGACCTGAGCCAGGAGAGGGCCGTTCCCTTAATGCCAGTGTAACAGATATAGAAAATAAAATGTATTGTTTTTTATTTGTGTTTTTTATGGCATGTGTTGCGCTGTAAAATGTATTAATTTCACCAAAATCCTTCGCGGTTATTTAATAGTTTGCTGTTCTTGGTGTTGGGAGTACTTTATTTGTGTTATAGTGCGCTTTGTCGATTGGTAGCAGACGTATCGCGTCATTTACAGTTTCTTGTCAGTCGGCGTTGAGTTTGACTGAGAGAGGTTTGTAAGATAAATCCTGTATGGCGATGTTTTGCTCTCTTTGAACTCTAAATAGATGTTGAGCTTGTCTGTGGGACGAATAAACCTGAGTTCAACAAGATACGCTGGTGTCCAGTGTCTATTGTGCACCAGAACACAACGCAGTGTAGCCAGGCTAGGCAGAACGGACCGGTGACATTGGTGCCGTGACCCGGATTTCTCCGCTTCAGATCATCGCCAGTGTGATCGCCGGTGTTACTGTAACAAGTACTAAAACATGTCAGAGATATTAACATAACAAGTACAAAAACTTTATATACTGTGTATATAACTTTGAGTGCTTTTATTGTTTTTTTTATGTGTGTGTAAAGTATCAGTTTACCTACTTATTAGTTTTAGTTAAGAGGTAACAAAACGAATGAAGATGACTGATGGTAAAGGTGTAAGGTTACCATTTGGCCTTGATGGGGGTGCAGTAAGTTTTGGACAGGGTAGGTTTTT
>JANDJT010000168.1:6816517-6835943 GCA_024331685.1 Stegophilus panzeri
AATATTATATATATATATATATATATATATATATATATATATATATGTGTGTGTGTGTGTGTGTGTGTGTGTGTAAACAAGAAAAATAGAATAGACAACCCTGAACCAGTGCCTCCAGTATGTGATGAAGTACACAGAAAGAGACCAATGCTGTCCTCACCTCAGTCAGTCTTGTAACCTGGGGGGCCACCAGGGTTTTCTCAATAGCTCGCTTGACTCTTGCCTCCAGCCTCTTCATGCGGCTGATTTGCATACGGTTGGTCTTCAGGATCCTCCTTGCTGACTCATTGAGTGCATCCTGTAGTTCTTCCAGTTGGCTGTCTGACAAAATATCCTCCGGGCCCACTTTGTCCCTTAACTCTTCATTGAGTGTGTCAGTTAGCATGAGCACCAGCTCCTCACACAGGTCATCCTGGTCCTTGTTTCTGAGGGTGTATCTAATCTGCTCCTGGAGGTTCCTCTTTAGATTCGCATAGGTAAGCTTCCTCAGGAATACTGTTTTCACTGGTCCAACCCAGTCTGATAGACAAAATAATGACTTTATAATAGATCCTTCTGGATTTGCTAAAGATTTAGGTTGATCAAATTATGTGCTCATTTTTTAGACTTACTACTCTCTGGGACAACCTCCTTTTCTTGCTCCATCTGGTCATCGTATGCATCCAACTCATCCTCCTCCTCATCATATGATGTGTAAGTTTTTTGATCTATGCTGAGGTCACTTGTACTGTAAAAAAAAAAATTATATAGACAGAAAATAAAAATTACACTTGCCTCAAATATATGTCTCTGATCAAAATTCATGTAAATATTATCAGTATCAGAACCAGAATCATTTTATTCACCATATACATTGACATGTATTAGGAATTTTTCTTGGTGTTTGGTCACAACATGATACATTCAACACGCACATCTCAGACAACATAACAATTACCATCCTAATATACAAGCGGAAATGATAGGCTTAGTTGTAATTTGTGTAGGTAGAAATTGCAGCTGGATGCAGATCTACCTGTTCAGAGATTTTGTATCTTGTTCATTGTCATTTGACAGACGCTTGATGTCTCCCATCCTCAGTGAAGCATCTTTGTTTTTTTCAATAGGGTGATTGTCAGTTTGAGAGGATTTGAAACTTTCTTCAGCACCCTGTGGAGTCACCTCCTTTTCTATTTTGGCCGAAGGACCATTTGGATTAACTGCTTGCTGGATTTGCTGGAGCATCAAGTTTTCAGTTTCTTGGGTGACGCTGATATTTACATCCCAGCAACAGAGTTTACAGTTGCGGTTGCACAAAACTCCCACGTGCTTCTTCTGCTCCTTCTCTTTGTTGGATTCTCGAGTGCCCCAGGAGACTATGTTCATGTTGACCAAGGAGTAGATAGTAAGGAGAAGGTAACCACTAGGGATGCATATAAAGTACATGAGCCCATAGATAATCATGCCAAACTCCTGGGGATGAAGTATTGCTGTGACCAGGTACAAGACTGTCATGGACACCAGAAATATCCCAGTAGGGGTGATGAATGTTCCTTCCTTCACCATGTCACCTGTTACCACATTGAGAATGTTTAGGTAAGTTGGTATAGAACAAAGGGATCACGAACAGTGCTATGGAAGGCCATATCATTGTTGATTTTTGTTATAGCTATAACATGACATACAGTAAATTACTTTTTGACAGAAAAATAGATATGCAAATTTAGACTAATAGGTGATCACTCACCAATAATGGAGAAGAAAGATGCTGTCATCAGAAATGCATAAAAAACACTGAGAATGGCAGCGATGGTAATCTGGAAGTTGGATTTGGTGAAGAAACAAATTAGCATGTAAACAACTGGTGGTATGACAGCTATGATAATAGACAGAGTTCCTTCGATACTAAACACAAACTGGAACGCCCCTAAAGAAAAGAGAGAGAAAAATAATTTAGTCAATGATATAGAACAGTCCATTTTTTTAATGATGTAATGATTTTCACATCAGTGACATTTCCTGATCAATGAGTCCCAGACCTCCCTGAAATGTGAAAACCTGGATATACTGACCAGCTACCATCAAGGTGACAGAAGCAGGTCCAAGAATAGAAGAAGCCACAGTGAAGATCTGGTAGAAGATGTAGAGCATAGATATGGAAGAATTCCTCTTTGCGGTTTCTTTTCCACTGTGTAGCAGGTCTAAAGTATTTGCAAGCGTAGAGGGACCCCAGCGGCGCCTTTGGTTGTAGAACTCCTTAAATTCTTGAGGAGAATTAGTGTAAGCATCTGAGGCAGCGTTGTACTCCACTCTCCATCCCTGCTGGAGAAGCAATGTGCAAAGCCAGCGATCCTCACCTGAAAATGCATTGTGAATGATCAGGCATTGTAGTGAATTAATTAAATGCTACCATTACCCCTGACCATAATAATCACTGTGACCATACAGTACATTCTCTAATGTGATGCCTAGGATAATTATTTCACTACATTTCCTAACATTAATTAGGTCATTATGCTGTCACACACAACACGATACATAGATCACGAGCAAATGAATGTAAAGTCACAAAATCTTAAATAAATTTGGAAATGTTATTGGTGTGTGAGTCTGAATTCATAATCAGTGAGTGACTAATCAGTGAAATCCTAACTAAGGATGCATCAATACAATGTTTTTTGGTACTTTCCAGCATGTCTCTGCTGCGTTTCTGTATGAGCTACTGGCAGGAAAAAAGCTGCAGTACATTCTGAATTTAATATGTTTTTTTAATCAGTTATGAATAAGTGAATTTACCTTTCCTCTTTTTTCAAAAGATATTTACTGTTTAAGGGTTAATGATTCATTTAATTAGCCTAGATTGAGAGCTAGGTGCAAGTGAAAAAATTTAAATAAAATAAAATGGAATTGAATGAGGTCTTTATACAACGCATCTGGTGTGAATTGACTCTGTTTCCCCTGTTTAAAAAGCAGCCATGAAAAGTGCACTTGTGCGTGTTCATGTAAATACGCTACTAGGCTCTTTCTTTACATTAGTGAGCTTATTTCAAATGAAGCGTATTAGCTAGCTACATTAATTAGCTCGGAATCCCCCAACAATGATGATAGTAGCTGATTGTTAAGAATAATATACAGGGTAAGAGCTGTTATTGCTTACCTAAGATTGTCTGTAAACATTCATTCTCACCTAGCCTGCATTGTTTGCTAGTGCTAACGCCAAGTTTTATGTTTAAACTGTTTTATCAGGTGACTTTTCTTGTGGGATGATGCTGTAGTTCCTCCTATTGATGTTTTCACAGAGCACATTAGTGTGACATACACTAGCGTTATGTCACATACTATCACCTGGTATCAGTTGTCATGGAAATACTCATGTCTTATTGGCTGACAGCTCTCAATTCTGCCAAACGCTAGCTCACACAGTCATTGTGAGGAAAAATGGATATACGCCGATTAAATGGTTTGAAAATGAATCACTAAAATCCTCTCATGCTGACCAGGAACACAAGGTGTGCAAATGTCTATATGAGTTTGTGAATATGTATAAGTTATGTGAATATGATATGAGCATAATGACAGATAACGTATTCTGCATGACACCATACAGTGATAGCTTAGTTGTGCCTCCCCTTGGGATACCGAATTGTCTAGTCTCATGTTAGATAGCAAAAAAGTTTTACATTTTATCGGGCTGATAGTCCTGCGAACAGTGATAACACCCGACGCAAGTTTTATGATAAATCCAACTTTTTGTCCAATTTTCAAATTTTTTAAGCAATTAGCCCTCACATGCAAGAAAAAAAAATGCATGCCAACAGTCTGTTTAGAAGTATGTTGTTTTTTTTTTTTTTTAAGTTTTTTGATGGAGAAGAATCTGGGCTCAACCACGGATGATTAACAGTTCAGCTAATGCCCCTGGTCCTAACCCTTTTTAACTGAAGTGGATGAATGAATCATGGATACCTGTAAACCCACACTAAGTGTGCCGATGAAAAGACAAAGGAATGAGAAGACAGAGAACATTAATTTTCCCAAATAGGTCAGATTAAAAATGAGCTCTAAACTAAATTGGGTCAAAGAAGACTCAGTGTGCTGTCACAGCTGGCTATTGAGTGTGAGCTTGTATGAGCTTGTATTATAGTTATTAGTTTTGCAAGGTCAAATGCAAAAAAGAAGCCAATCACCTAAGGTAAGACACATTACCAAGACTACTCAAATACTCACAATGGATGTGTAATGTAGTAATGTAATAATGTATTCATTTTATTTTGCAGGTGTTGGATTGTGGGGTGGCCCAGTCAGGGCTCTGAGTATGTCTGCTTACCTTGGTCATATTGGACATACTCAGAAGCCCTGGTGGCCTTGGTGGTGTATCGCTTCAGCACATTGTCATCCATTAGAGCTGACCCTCTGAACAGGCTGAAGCAGCCCGGGCTGCAAAGTACACACCCAAACACATGCTCTGCTGTTTTTTGTAGCCAGTGACCCACAGCATATTCAAACTTCTGATACCACACCATTGGCCCTGAAATCAAATATGAGCTTTCATTACCACCTGAAGTAGACACATTTTGAATTGAAAGGAGACATGCAATAAAGACAAAATTCTTACCCATTCCAGTTGGATGAATTCTTCCACAAGCAGCACCGACATTAGCATACATTCGAAGACGATCAACCAGTAAAATCAAAGCAGAAGGGTGGAAGTCCGTGTCTCCATCCAAAGCCAAGATATACGTGTTGTCATCTGATATGTGTTTCCTTTTACTATCGTTGTCAAAGTTAGGTAAGAGGTAAGCCTCTCCATCCAGTGATATGAGACTTGCGCGACATACATTGTTCTGTCTCTGTTAGCGCACATAAAGAAAAGTCCACATGAACAATGATTTCATTTGCTTAGCATATAATTAATATGTAAACACTAACATATGGCATTAGAAAAAGACTTACAGTTATTTTTTGGGGATTTTTCACTATGTAACCTTTCCAACCCAGGAGATAATACATATACATTATCTGCAAAGAAAATAATCAATATATGTAACATGTCAAAGTGACATCATGTGACACGACATAACTTATGATGATAATTCTAAAACACGGCTTAGTTTTAATCACTTTCATCTCACCTGTGACCATCTCTTTTTGTTTCGTATGAGCTTTTTGTCCTTGAGATGAACATACAACATATTTCCCTCGGGTAGCACAAATGCAATCCGGCCACCATAAGGAGTTTCAATGATAGAGACTTCATCTGGCTCTTTGTTTGTGAATACTCTGTAAAGCATAATAATTAAACTTTTAATTCTGCAATAGTCGTTTGATAAATCACAAACAATATCATTTTATAATGATTGTTACCTGTATACTTCCATGACCACATTTATTAGATCTTCCACATATGAATTGACCAACTTGTTGTCAGTGTCTTTTTCTTCCATGAAGGCATCATCGACAAAAATATGGCATTCAAAGTCAAAGACGTCATTGTGGTCTTCCTTTGGATCACCTCTGTACCTGTCCAGTCTAAAACCATGACAAATTAGAGTGAGCTAGAGCTATTAAAAATAGACCAACACTTCTTATATAAACAAAACAAAGCATAATTTTTACCTGAACATTGAGGTAAGGATCTTAAGCATCTCATCATATGTTTCATGCCACATTGTTGCACAGAGATATATGACACAGTTCTCTACATTCTCAGTGCTGAAATACATACATTTAAAAAATGTAAAACACATTCTTGGTGGACACCAAAATGACGTTTGGTGTTCAAAACCAAGTAAATTTAATCAGATTACCTTTCTGGGTTCTTCACTTTCATTTTGATGTTTAGTAGTAGAGACTGATCAATAAAAGCAGATTCATATAGCCGCCGGACAAAGAGCTGGGATGTCCGTTCAATTCGCGGTAACTTCATGCTCCAAACATAATATGTGCACGTAATCAACCCGAACCACATGCAGACACCCTCAAGTGCGAGCATGGAGAAAGGCCAAACTGCATAATGGCTATTCAATGTTGTTCTGCAGATACTGTTGGAAAGTTCCAGGAGGATCAGTGGAGTGCTGTTAGAGACCTTCAGCTTCACAAGACCATAGCAAAAGTCCAGAAAAGGATTGTCAATTGGTGTGTAATTGCCTGTCACTTCAGATAAGTATGAAGTCTCTGGCACCACATTCAAGGTGCTTGCTTGAGTAAGGAAAAGTATTATGGCTACAATCAGTGTAGCAGGGCCTGTCAGTGAGACTGGCATGGCAAAGCTTATCCTCACTGCATGGATCTTGCAGGCCACAACCCCAAACCAGTGACAGGCAGCAGAGCAGAAGGCTTGAAGGAAAAACACCCCAAGGCCTATCTCAAGGGTATCTTCTGTAATTTCTGTGAAAGCATTCCAGTTGATGCGGGTCTCAGCTATTAGGCCATAATAAAGGAAATACACCCCGACAGTGACAGCAATCCTCATGAGACTGGTGATCATGAACACAGAATCTCTGAAGCCATCTAACTCACTTAGCATATCTTGAATCTTGGATACATTGCTGGCCTGTAGAGAATTCTCCCACCAGTTAAAAGAGATAAGAAGAGAGGCAAAAATAGCGAGGGCAACATAGTAGTAACAGTCTTGCTCTTGGTCTGAGACATAAGAAGATATTCGCACATAGTAATCAATAGCCAGCAGGCTGTAGCCGGTGAGCACTAGAATAATGGAGCAAATAGGAAAGATGATCATCCAGGTTTGGCGCTGAAGACGAAGGCAAGCATGAAATAAGGCAGTGCCGATGCAGACTCCTCCAGATATGAAAAGGTTGGTGAGCACATCAAACTGGGGCATCACAATCAGAACCAAGATTGAGGTCCCCAGTGCCACAAGGATCTCAATCCCTGAAATCTGCAATAAGATATAACAACAGTTATAGCATTTCGTGTGTAGTTGTATGCAGTTTCTGGAGCCACATTTAATTTGCCATGGAAGTCACTTAGTAAATTTTTTAAATGGAAGGGTGTACAGGTCACTAAAGCATTGTGAATCATGGATCCTAAATCCATGTAGACTTATATACACTTAAAAGAAAAAAGAGAAAAAGCAGAAGCGTGTGGATATACTGTCTAGGGTAGGAGTCATCAACTGCTGGCCTTCAGTCCTCATTAACTACTGCTATTTCTATAACAGATCCTATGTTGCAGTGTATCCAATCACATCTGTTTATGTAACTTTTTTAACTGAAGGCAACTTCAGACCTGAGATTGGCTAGTGTCTACAGTTCCCATCCTGCACTGTGGCCTACAAACATGGCCGCCATGGACTACACTTCCCACACACACATGTTCACCTTATCTGGACCACTAGTCAGACACACCTGTTCCCAATCACACTCACAATTATACCACACTTTAAAAGAGACTGCTCATTCACAATGTGTTTGTGAAGTAATATGCGCAGTTGCCATTGTCTCTGTCATTTACCAAGCAGTTACCTTGTTCCTCGTAGTCACTCATGGTTTTTGATCTTGTTTCTGGTTACTCGTCTTTGATTTTTGCCTTGCCTCGTTTATGCCCGTATGTTGATCGCCTGACCCCTGCCTGTTATTTCGACCACACCTCTGTCTTACGATTTAGATTTATCTGAATATCTCTCTTCAATAAAGCTCTTAACGGCGATTGCATCCATCCTAAACCTCATTTCGTGACAGCTAGAAAGGGGCGAGTTTTCCCAGATTTTCTATCTTTCTTCTTTTTGATTAGCAAACTCACATAGCATGTTAGAAATAAAATCTGCCAAAAACAGAATGTTTAATGACAAAAGGACGGAGAAGTATATATTTATTTTCCCAAAGTCAAATTAAAAACAACCACCCATCTATTCACTGCATTAATCAAAATTTTTAACATGAAATGCTCCACTGTGAAACAAAACACCACCACTTTAAATTATTTATAACCATAAATTAATCATTAATAACATAATGGTACATGTTACCATTCAGTCTTGTTAGTTGCTTATACAGATCTTTTTAATCAAAGACATGTAACTTATGTAACTGAACCTTTGCAAATTTTAGTCCTGGTCTAGGGATATGCTTACATTTCTGTCACAAATAGATCAAACTGGGGAATACCAAGAACATGTCACTAATCAGGGTATTATTTGTTTACTGTATTTGCATTAGATCAACTCACAATCCCTGAGGTTTTCATGGTGGGTGGAACAAAGCTTTTGAAGGCACATTTCCACAGACACTTGAGGAACACCAGCAGGTTGGGTGTTACCAGGGCACACATCAGCAGTAGTGTGTAGAACTGTCTATCCGTAGAACTCCTCAGGGATTTTGGACTGGAAAGTGTGGCCAGTGTTAGGAGAGAACCCTGCAATATGATTTGTTATATTATTTAAACAATCTGTTTATCAGCACACACACAAAAACTGAGCTTAAAGGAAAACTCCACCTGAAACCCATAAATATATTTATTTTGTGATTCTGGTGTTGGTTGTTGCTGTATCTTTGTTTTTCCCATGAGAAGTTAGCAGTTGTCTGCCACTCTAATGTCACAGGGGGACATTGCTAGTACAGCTGTAATGACGCTTAATAGGAGAAAAAAAAAGAGTAAAATTCCACTGGCATCAATATGAGCAGGTAGTCAAATGATATTTTGTTTAATATTAAAAAAAAACAACAACAGCTAATCAGTGGCTAGTGAAACTAGACAAACATGTTGTGGAAAGAAGATTAAATTTGAACTATCAACTAAGAATTTCAGTACAAATATATGTTGGACTCAATTAATTAGTTAGAAAGATTAATATAATATTAATTTTAAAGATTAATATAATATAATATAATATAATATAATATAATATAATATAATATAATATAATAAGTCATTCAGCCTGGATTTTTCCTTTAAAGATACATTTTGTGAAACATTCAAACATAAAGATTCATATATGTAGTGGCTTTGAAAAAAAGAAATAAAATAAATATCTTAAAATCAGTCAATTATAAAAAAAAAAAACCCAAAAAAACAAACAAACAAACAAACAAAAAAAAACAAGACAATATCACATTATATTATCTTCAGTTATCTCACACAAAATTATGTAAATTTGCTTTTCCCTTTACCCTCTTAATTTACTTCCTTATTGCAAAGTTACCAAGTCATCAGCCACCGGTTCATTCTATCTAAACGTTGCTATGATATCACTGTATACCAGTGAGGGTAGGAACATTCATAAACATTCAGGAGGATATAGATTACAGAGTACAAAGTATTCATAACTCACTGCTATCATAAATTTCCCTTGTAAACTGCTGTAGATACAGCAAACATTCCACATCAATTCAGAGGTAACATTGGTTGAATAAACAGAAACAGGTGTGGCTGCTGTAATGAAGACAGTTCTGAAAACTATGCAATAAATGATTTATGAATTATGTATGTCTTGAGGAGGTTTTAGTGTTACAGTTCACCTTGCTGATGACGGCACTGGTCAAGACCAATATGCCTACAATCACTGCCATGAAGTGCTGCATTAACATCAAACATGTTTTCTTCTTTTCTTTCTCAGCTCCAATAGGATTTAGCTGAAAGGGATCCCATGTGTCCCTGTAAAAGCATTAGTGTATCGTTAATTTTTAGATGCTCAAATGTACATTGGATATTGCATATTTTATCATTCTCATCAAGGACATGTTACTTTCATAGCCATAACCTGGGAGTCACACTGGCTCTTAATAATTCTAAACAACAAAGTATTTTAGAAAAAAGGTCTTTATTAATTTCAAAAGGTCTATAATAATAATATTGAAATATACACTCTCACAAATCCATTTGATCCAATTAAATAAGTTGGCAAATAATGGCAAATATTACTACTAAATAATACTAGTTCTTGACTAGTCAAAGATTATGTCATATATTAATTCAAAATGTTTATTTGATGGTACCTGTGCCTCCCCTCTCTCTTTTGGCCCCTATTCCTCAGGTCCTCCATGTTGTTCTGCTACTCCATGAACAGTCCGGAATGAAGTCTGAAGACTGGTGTATTTAAGTCTTTTTTCCTTCAGTTATGACTGGACCCTTAGCCCTGCTTCATTTACAATACACAAGGTCATAAACAGGTACAAAGATCACCTGAGCAGAGATTCCCTCTGTGGCTTCAACAGGAAATGGTTAGTTTATATACAGGGCAAAGACCAATAACTGGTAACATTATCAACCCTACTGTAAAATGTTTACGAACAGTAGGGTATAATCATCATATTTAATGGCAAATAAAATAGAGAAGCATATAGATATTTTAAGGTACCAACTTACTTTAATGCATACACATCAGTATTTACAGAATATATTTCAGAACTCTCAAATATCATTATAACATTTTTTGAAAGCTATTAGTAATGAAACTATGTAATGTATTATTTATAAAAACATATTTTTGATGTTTTACATAGATTTTAAAAATAGCACTGCATCACAATTTTGTGGAACTATACATTTTCTGGGGTTTTGTTCTTTTTTTTTCTGGGTCTTTTTTTTTTTTTTTAAACTGGAACAATAGTGGCTGGTGAATCACTGTGTACCAAATGTGCAAGAATAGGAAAATACATTAAATGATAGGATATGGGCTCAACAAATACATTACAAAAATTAAATAAAATGATTAAAAATGTATGTGATTGTGTTTTGTATATTCTGTGTACTTATGATTTATTTAATACTATAATCAAGTTTAATTCTGTTTTTATATACTTGACATTTGTTTTATATATACACCAATCAGCCATAAGATTAAATCCACTTGTCACTTTATGGAGGTCAGAAAGGATGCAAGTGCAGGTAAGGCAGTTTAATAAGAAGACAAATCCACAGGGTTAGGCAGAAATCAATAACCATAGACAGGCAAGGGTCAAACGATCATGCAAACAATCCAAACTAGGCAAGGCAGAGAATCAGAGTCGAGGGAATAACAAAGTAAAAAAAACAGAATAAACAAACAAGGTATCAAGGCTTCGTAACTACAGAGACAAAAAGTAGCTGAACGTATTACTTTGCAAAGATATTGTGTATGAGAGTCTCTTTTATGTGTGGTGTGATTGTGAGTGTAATTGGGAACAGGTGTCTCTGATTAGTCCTCAGGAGAAGGTGACGTGTCTGTGTGTAGTTTTGAGAGTTGTAGTCATTGGCCATGTTTGTAGTTTGCAGTACATTCTGGAAAATGGAGTCGTGAGTCTGCCATGACATGACAGAACCCCTCCCCAGAGGCGCTACTCCCGGAGCGCCAGAAAACACTCCCTCCCCCGGTGGTCCTGGCCCTCTGGGCAAAATGTTTTCACAGCCCCTCAGGTCCTGAGGCAGGCATTGTCCAAACAGATAGCAGTCTCCTCAAAGAGCCAAGGGGTAGGCATGAGGCTGGGGCAGGTTCGCCGAGGTTGCTAGACAGCATCCAGGCATGGGAAGCTGGGTCATCAGCTTCAGCAGGGCGAGAAGACAGAGCGTTGTCCTCAGCAGAAGAGGAAGGCAGAGCGACATCCTCAGCAGAACAGGAAGGCAGAGCGACGTCCTCAGCAGAATAGGAAGGCAGAACTTTGTCAGCTGGGTCAGCAGACTCAGGCATGAGCAGCACTTGGCTGGTCGTGATGTCAACCTCAGACAGGTATCTGGCTTGGGAGGTCATCTTGTTGCCCTCAGACAGGAACATGGCTTAAGAGGCTGTCTCATCGGCCTCGGACAAAAACATGGCTGGAGAGGCCGCCTCTTCAACCTCGGACAGGAACTTGGCTTGAGAGGCCATCTCCTCAACCTCAGACAGGATCTTGGCTTGAGAGGCCGTCTTGCACTGCTGAAAGCACCTACAATGGGCATGTGAGCATCAGAACTGGACCATGGAGCAAGGGAAGAAAGTGGCCTGGCCCTTCCTTGCAATGGTATTTCCTAATGGCAGTGGCCTCTTTCAGCAGGATGATGCACCCTGCCACACTGCAAAAAATGTTCAGGAATGGTTTGAAGAACATGACAAAGCGTTCAAGGTGTTGACTTGGCCTCCAAATTCCCCAGATTTCAATCCGACCGAGCATCTGTTCCGATCCATGAAGGCCCCACCTCACAACTGACAGGACTTAAAGAATCTTCTTCCAACATCTTGGTGCCAGACGCCACAGCACACCTTCAGAGGTCTTGTGCCTTGACGGGCCAGAGCTGTTTTGGTAGCACAAAGGACACCCACACAATAATAGGCAGATGATTTTAATGTTATGGCTGATCTGTGCATATTCATATTATGTCATACACCCACCATAAGTGGTACCTTATAATATTGTCATTAACAAATTGGATTAGACTTAAACCCACATTCAAGCTGCCAAATTACAAACCAGTGTTTTTATTTTTGTGCCAGCTCAAGCAAAGTTTGCTTGTTACAGCCTGTGTTTTCTCATTTTGTTTGGATGCAAGCCAATTTTTCCATGTTTTATGCTCTGGTGTTTTTTTCATGGATATAAATGAATGCAGAGTGCTGACATGGAACAGTGCAAAAGATACCATGCAAACATTACAAGAGCTACATAAGTGGGTGGTCTGGTTGACCAGTGGTATCTCTCTTTTTTTCCAAATTTAGTAATTTACCTGTGGACATTCCAAATTGTTGTATTGGCTATGCCAAATACTTGTGCAATGTCTCTTATTGATTTTTACTCTTTCCTCAGCTTCAAAATGGCTTGATTGTCTCCCAAAGACAGCTCTCTGGTCTTCATGTAGGGTTATCCTTTTTAACACCAAATGCAGTCCTCTCATTCGAAACCCAGATCTCAAAGCAAGAGTATACATTCAGAGCTATTAATATTTTAAACAATCAGTCTAACAGGACACACCTGTTTAACAAGAAACACCTGAAACTGTTACAGTTACTTCACACCTGTAATGTTATAATAGTTTCTTCACTTGGGTGGGTTCAAACAAAAGGTGTCATGTTGTAAGTTGTGTGTGATATAAATATCAAGAAATGAAAGCTGAAATTCTGATCTATCACCTCATATTCATCTTTTGATCTCAAACCCAAATGTCTTCAGTGTATATTAATGAAAATAGAATTGGCCTCGCTGTTCTAATACTTTATCTCCTTCATATAGAATTGCAGCAACTTTCCATCCCTGCTAAAATCTGTTTTCTCTCTGAAACTATTAGGGGAAGTTACCCAGAGTTGAACCTCCTCCCCATTTCAATGTCAAGGGTGGACCAGCATATCATGTTCTGCAACTTCTTGACTCCAAAAGGCAGGCTCATTGCATGTTGTACCTTGTGGAGTTGAAGGAGTATGGTCCAGAGAATCCCTTCTGGGTTAGGATATCTTAGACCCATCACTAATCACAGACTTCCACAGAGAGCACTGGACCTGTTTGCTCCCAGGCCCAGAAGTAGACCCTGTAGAAGGGGTGGCTTGGCTTTGGGAGCCGCTCATGAGGTGGAGTAGGGGGAGTTCATTGTGACAAAAACCGAGGAGATTTCACTTCCCCACCAGCAGAGGTCACATTTTCCAAAATTTTTGTGCAAACTCTGCCCATGCCCTTCCCTGTCACTTCTGGATTATTCTATGGATTACCCTTTGGCCCTGATTTGTATGCCTGATTGTCTTTATGACCATTGCCTGCCTCTGACACTGATTTTGGTTTACATGTTTAATTTAAAAAAAAACTCTTTCATATGGGTCCTCACCCTGTTTGGGATGTTGTGTAAAATGTAAATAAAAACAGAATGCAATGCTTTGCACATCTCATAAACCCATATGTTATTCACAATAGAACATTTAAAACATCAAATGTTTAAACTGAGGGAATGTACCATTTTAAAAAAACAAATAAGGTAATTTTTTATTTGATGGCCAAAACACATCTCAAAAAAGTTGCGACGGGGCAACAAAACTGACAAAACAAGACTGGAACAGTAAGTGTTACTAAAAAGAAACAGCGGGAGGTTAATTGGAAACAGGTCAGTAACATGATTGGGTATAAAAAGAGTATCTTACAGGGGCAGAGTATTTCAGAAGTAAAGATGGGCAGAGGTTCACCAATCTGCAAAAAACTGCATGTACAATTAGTGGAACAATTTCAGAATAATGTTCCTCAACATAAAATTGCGAAGACTATGAATATCTCATCACCTACTGTACATAATATCATCAAAAGATTCCGAGAATCTGGAGAAATCTCTGTGCGCAAGGGACAAGGGTGAAAATCAATATTGCATGCCAGTGATCTTCAGGCCCTCAGGTGGCACTGCATTAAAAACAGGCATGATTCTGTAATGGAAATCACTGCATGGGCTCAGAAACACCTCCAGAACTCCTTGTCTGTGAACACAGTTCGTGGCTTCATGCAAAGAAGAAGCCATATGTGAACATGATCCAAAAACGCCGCCATCTTCTCTGGGCCAAAGCTCATTTAAAATGGACTGAGGCAAAGTGGAAAACTGTTCTGTGGTCAGACGAATCGAAATTTGAAATTCTTTTTGGAAACCCTGGACTAAAGAGGAGAGGGACCATCCAGCTTTTTATCAGCGCTCAGTTCAAAAGCCTGTATCTCTGATGTTATGGGGGTGCGTTAGTGACTATGGAATGGGCAGCTTGCACATTTGGAAAGGCACCATTAATGCTTAAAAGGTATATACAGGTTTTAGAGCAACATATGCTTCCATCTTTACTTCTTAGAGATTCTGCCTCTCTAAGATACTCTTTTTATACCAAATCATGTTACTGGCCTGTTGCCAATTAGTCTAATTAGTTACAAAATGTTCCTCCAGCTGTTTCTTTTTTAGTAACACTTACTTTTCCAGCATTTTGTTGCCTCCCTTCCCAATAGAGTATGTGTTGCCACCATCAAATTCAAAATTATTTCATTTTTTTCTTAAAATAGTTCCTCATTTTAAACATTTAAAAAATTTCCTCAGTTTAAACATTTGATATGTTTTCTATGTTCTATTGTGAATAACATATGGGTTCATGAGATTTGCAAATCATTTCATTCTGTTTTTATTTACATTTATTTATATTTTACACAGTGTCCCAACTTTTTTAGAACTGGGGTTGTAGATACAGATACAAATATTTGCAGTACCAAACATTATGTAACATAATACAGAAAGAGAATACTGGATTCATAGGTGTGGCACTGCCATATCTTCTTTATTAATGAATTTAGGAAATTGTTGTAGTTGAAATCAAGCAAATACATAACAGAAAGATCATGCCCAAATTTCCAATTCCCATTTCTCTCTTTCTCTACTAGTCATGAGTGGCAAAAGTATGTGAACCTCTAGGATTAGCAGTTTAATTTGAAGGTGAAATCAGATTCAAGTGTTTTCAACCAATGGGATGACAATCAGGTGTGAGTGAGCACCCTGTTTTATTTAAAGAAAGGGATCTATCAAAGTCTGATCTTCACAACACATGTTTGTGGAAGTGTATCGTGGCACAAACAAAGGAGATTTCTGAAGACCTCAGAAAAAGAGTTATTGATGCTCATCAAGCTGGAAAAGGTTACAAAACCATCTCTAAAGAGTTTGGACTCCACCAATCCACAGTCAGACAGGTTGTGTACAAATGGAGGAAATGGAGAAAATGTACAGCACCACTGCACATTGTTGTGTGTTATATTTAGCTTGTGTGCACGTGTCTGCATATGAAACCCATCATTTTCTCACGTCCTGACCTCGCAGTCCTGCTGGAATGGAGACACTGAAACCCATTTGAGCTGCAGAGAGTGGACTGAAGAGCTCTGGACCAAACAACCCAGAGTAACACAAACAAGAGTTGAAAACTTCAAGTGGAAACTATTCAGATTGCACTCCCATCTGTTTATATTTTAGACTCTGATTCTGTACCCAAATTAAGATCTCTCCTGAACACATTTATTGCTGTCCATCCCGCTCTACCTGACAACATGTTTTTCCTGCTGGTATGAATAATATTGTCCTATGTGAACCCAGTGAAGGTTATTTTTGTTGTTTTTTTCCCCTGGTATTTATTACTGGTGTGATACCTGTTTCTCTGTCTTTTTCCCTCGTTCTGCCTATACTTTAGCATTTTCCAACACAGCTGTATATGTTATAGTGGGTATTACACACTTTCATTGACTCAGAGCTTTGACGTTTCAGAATAAATTGCTACAATGAGAAGACTAAAGAGGTTAATCTCTTCACCCAAGTGAATACATTTTTAAGGTGTGGCTTATGAAAATGGCCTTAGCATTTAATAAGAAAACATTATGGTTTCTGTATACATTTACCCACAAACACCATCATTCTGTACCAGATATGGTCCGGTATTTGGTCTTCCTAGGTTTCTGTGCTATATTGGTTTGTCCTCCTGGGCCCTATTTGTTGAGTTCTATATCATCTCTTCCTACAATTAGACGTAGATAAATATTGTATTCACAAAAAAATATCCTGCCATCTTTTTAATAATCCACAACCTTGCCTTATTTATTAATCTCCTGAGATTTAGCTCCTAGATGAAGTGGCCTTAACATGAATAAAGGATGAGGCTGAGACCTTTCCTTTTTCCAAGGTGACATGCTCTCCTTCACGTCCCACCTCCCCCCATGGCTCTACTGGGTACCTACTCTGAAGGAGGGTTGATTTATTCATCTGCTGACTTATTTATTTGTCTGTTTGGCCCTTTTTGTAAAGCTGATTTCCCCCAGGAGAATGGGGGAAATTGAGTGACTCAAGCAAAACCTCCTTCACGCTATCAGGAGAAGATCAGGTTGCTGCAGAGATTAAAGAGGGCATTGTGCTTGTGTATCACTGCAGATTTAACCCACAAAAATGATTCCCTTAAAGTTTTATTGTGGCACCCTGAGCTCCTCATAGTTGCAGGATATAAAAGCAAATGATGTATTTTAGTCTCCAGCTCCAGTTTGATTCCACCAAGAACAGCAAGAAAATGTATATTCACTCTGTTGATATCACATTGTCTTATGAAATGTGAAAAAATGGTAGACTTGAAGTTAAACTAAATGGGTGTTAATATACGTAAGATAATGTAAATAGATTGCCACAAGGTTTTAATCCATACACATGGCATGGTCCTTCTCTGTTGACGTAAGATCGGTTTTTCCTACATCAACTTAAACAGTGAATATAACACCAACTCCTGGGCTATCATCTAACAGTCATCAATAGGAAAGGGCTGAGACAGCAGCAGGAAAATTAAGTCCATCTGTATCATAGTGAAACATCAAAGTGGCAATGTGAATGACTAAGCTGTTGTGCGTATTACTTTAACTTTCTCCTGCCATGGTGTAACAAGCGCCCTTGTTATTCAACTAGATTGTGGGAAAAGGCGAATAACTTCCCAAAAGCCATGAGTCTGACAAAGAGTAACAAAAAATAGAGCCAAATCACCTAAGGAATCAACTATATTAACAATACACCAATGGCAAGAAACAGAAAGAGAGCTCCAAGGGAGAGGTAATGTCTACATGGATATTCCTGCTTCTGGGTTATGGGTTGTGAGCTAATGTCATATGGGGGTGTCATTAGTTTCTGCACGTCAAATTTGCATTGGAGTCTGTGAGAGCATTAATATGACACTGTGCCTTATGAGGTTTGCACACAATTCAACATCAAGAAACAACTTTATAATGAGCCTTTATTGGTCACATATACATTACAGAACAGTGAAATTCTTTTTTCCTTTGCATATCCCAACATGTTAGGAGGTTGGGGTCAGAGCACAGGGTCAGCCATGATACAGTGGCCCTGGAGCAGAGAGAGTTAAGGGGCTCTAGGGCCTAACAGTGGCTGCTTGGCAGTGCAAGGGCTTGAACCCCTGACCTTCTGATCAGTAACCCAGAGCCTTAACCACCAAGCCACCACTGCCCCTTGGTATGCTTCATTCTTAGAGTTTAACAAGATGACTAACCCTTATAATGTATTTTCACCACTTCAACAAGAAGCAACCCTGAGCTCAAATTACTGTCAGTGCAGAGTTCTCACTGTTTCTGCATGAATTTCCTCCAGCTTCTCCAGTTCCCTCCAAAAAATATGGATTAGCTATGATTAATTGCCTCTGGGTGTAAAATGACTGTCACGAAATGAAGTCGAAGACAAAAGCAAGTGCAGGCTATGTAGTTTAATACAAAAACAACAAGTCCAAAGGGTAATGCAAAATCCACAAACTTAAACAGGCAGAGGTCAGGCAATCAGGCAAACAGTCAAAACAAGGTTAGTCAGAGAGACGAGGTAAAAAAAAACAAAAACAAGAGCAACAAGTCAAAACCAGACAAACAAACACGATCTCAAAGCTTGGTATAGACAGAGAACTAGTCAATTGAGCGTATACTTCACAAAGATATTGTGTGTGTACAGTCTCTATAAAGGAGTGGTGTTGCTGAAGGTGCAATTGGCAGCAGGTGTCTTTAATTAGAATTTAGGCGATGGTGAATGTGTTTGTGTGTGAGTTTGGGAGTTGTAGTTCATAGGCCATGTTTGTAGTTTGTGGTGCATTCTGGAAAATGGAGTCGCTGGTTTGCTGTGATATGGTAGAGTGTTCCTCAGATAGGCTTTGCATTCTCTGAATCTCTGACCAGGATAAAGTCATTCAAGATGTATGACTGAACGATGAATGTACATTTCATTACATGTAAAGAAACAAGCAGTAGTAAGATAAAAACCTCATAATGTAAAAGTGATAATTAAGAAATGTTTTTGCTGTTAGAACTAGATTTGTCTCTAATATGACTGCCTTTAAAACACTGATGAGTGCAAAAAACAATACAATATACAGATATGGGATATGGTCTGTTGAACATCTGGGTATTCTCTCTCTCTCTCTCTCTCTCTCTCTCTCTCTCTCTCTTTCTCTCTCTCTGTCCATTTCTGATCCTGTGAATATCCTACCTTTGAGGATGCATTAAGAGCTGGCAGGAGAGTAAAAAAGGAGTGAAGGAATGCAATAAGAACACAGATGCAGAACTTTTGGGAGACGCATTTACTGAGCACACTCTGTGTCCTTATAAGGGCATTTAAATTGTGATTATAGCCCTGCTGACACATTTGCTAGAGATATTAACAGAGTACAGTTTCTTTGGGATGAAATCCTCACGAGGAGAAGCACATAATGAGGGAGTGTTTCTTGATGGTTTATGAAAACTGATCAGTAAAAAAACCTGCCTGTTAGTTTGCACTTAGATCATGTATACATCCATTTACATCATGTATATGGAAAGTTGTACCATCAAGGATATGTTGTTATGATTAGGAACTAAAGTTCACTGGACCTCCCGGAGTAGTGTTATGATGAATCCGATTGTTCAGTCTTCCCTAAATTACACTGAAGTCCTCATCCACCTTGATGCTCTGCTGCCAAACTCAATTTTTCAATTCAATTTTATTTGTATAGCGCTTTTTACAATAGACATTGTCTCAAAGCAGCTTTACAGAAATATCA
>JANDJT010000168.1:6836043-6852094 GCA_024331685.1 Stegophilus panzeri
GCCGCCATCTTCTCTGGGCCAAAGCTCATTTAAAATGGACTGAGGCAAAGTGGAAAACTGTTCTGTGGTCAGACGAAATTCTTTTTGGAAACCATGGACTCCGCGTCCTCTAAACTAAAGAGGACTAAAGAGGAGAGGAACCAATGACTTTTTATCAGTGCTCAGTTCAAAAGCCTGCATCTCTGATGGTGGGTGCATTAGTGTTTATGGAATGGGCAGCTTGCACATCTGGAAAGGCACCATCAATGCTGAAAGGTTTTAGAGCAACAAATGCTTCCATCCAGATTCCATCCCATATTTACTTCTGAGAAACTCTGTCTCTCTAAGCTACTCTTTTTATACCCAATCATGTTACTGACCTGTTGCCAATTAACCTAACTAGTTGCAAAATGTTCCTTCAGCTTTTTAGTAACAATTACTTTTCCAGCCGTTTGTTGCCCCTGCAAGGCAGGTGACAAGATGTCTGAACCCAGAGAGAACTACTCTCTGAGAACAAAGGACTGCTACTGCTAACACTCAATTTCTCTCTCAAAATTAGCATCCCCATCTGAATTAGTACATCAAACTCAGTGGAGACTAGGAAATGTTTGAGCCAGGAGAGAACCACTTTCTGAGGACGGGAACGAACACCAGACCTCTCTCTCGCAGAATTAGCATCTCCATTTAAATTAACACATCATGCTGAGTAGAGACTACGAAATCGTCACTACACTGTTTCCTCCTTCCTCTCCTCACACCCTTCTCTCTCTCTGTGTCGAGATCACCCTAAACACACCCAAAGTCTATATACATTGCATAACATGTTTGAATGCAAACAAGATGTCAACTATACATGTTTACTGTATTATACAAAAGGTCTCAGTGCGACTGGAAAATATGGTCTCATTCCCTCAACAGCAGTTTAAATAAAAATATTACATGCCGTTAAAGGCATACCCTCCCAGGGTCCCTCGTTCAAATTACCTCTTGTATGTAAATAAGGTACATCCTTCCACAAACATCAAATTATAATCACAAACAACACCATTTGGTGGACCCACAAAGCATTTGGGTATTTAGGGGAGAGCTGGCCAAGATTCTGGGAATCTGTAGACAGATCTCCCACACGATCACTGTGTGTAGTTTTTCCTCTACCAGGTATGTAAGTATTGTCTCTCTTATGTTGTATTATTATGTTTTTAATTTGATTGGAATGTAATGTTGAATGTAATTCTTTCTTATTATTATCAGTAGTAGTATTGGATTTTGATGTTTTCATACCTGGTTAAATAAATTGTTAGACTTGATTATATTCTGAATTATTCTGAAATTATTGTCTCTAGTAGATTATGGTAAGAACTTGTTACAGCAAATCTGCGACCAGGTTAGTACAGGCTAACAATTTGGCATTAAGTTAAGTGTACCTAGAGTGTACAGGCTCGATAGGAAATTTCCATTTAGGACAAAATAACGTTGATCAACCAAGTCTAAATAGGAGTCTAAACCTCTGATTACTGTAATATTCTTCTAGCTAATGGGCACATAGGAAACTATGGCATGATTATATAAAGCTAATTCTACTCAGATATTATTGGTCTATCTTTGTGGATTTAATGGTCATGACCTCTGGCTAGAAATAACATTACTGTAATTAAGTGTTACTATCTAAGGGGACTAAGAGACCAGGCTAATGACTTGGCTCTAGTTAAGTGTACTTAGTGTGTACAGGCTCGATATGAAATACCCGTTTAGGACAACATAAAGTTGATCGACCAAGTCTAAATAGGGGGAAGTCTAAACCTCTGGTTATTGTACTCTTACTCTAGTTAACATGTACATCGGAAACTATGGCATGATTATATAAAGCTAATTTTACTTAGATATTATTGGTCTGTCTCTGTAGATTTTATTGGTCATGACCTCTGACTAGAGATAACGTTATTATAACTAAGTGTTACTATCTAAGGGGACTAATAAAGTACTATTTAGGAAAGGGCAAGCATGGGGTGGTCGTCTAAATAGTATTAGTCAATTACCTCTGGCTAATGACCAAGACTGGTGAGTTTGTGACCATGAGCTCCACGCACACGGCCGGCGCGAGACTCGACACGGAATCTGAATGAACGAGCACAATATAAAGTATAGAATAAATTATAATTACTCAAGTATAGAAGATCAAAAGTATCAAAATATAAATCACTAAGAAATAAATACAACATCGAGGTTTTTACAATTGGAGTCAGATTTAATTTAAGAGAGTCAAGCAGAATTGGAACAACAAATTTAAATATATTCACATCGCTTCAAAAAGACAGGAACACGTGAGAATCCTTTTACCACGTCATTGGATACCTTCGTAGGAACAGTGAGTGGACCCTTACACCCCCATTCCAACTTTTTTGAGACGTATTGCGGTTATCAAATTCAAAATTACCTTATTTTTTCCTTAAAATGGTACATTCCCTCAGTTTAAACATTTGATATGTTCTACTGTGAATAACATATGGGTTTATGAGATTTTCAAATCATTGCATTCAGTTTTTATTGACATTTTACACAGCATCCCAACTTTTTTGGAATTGGTGTTGTATTTGGCTGATGCTTGTAACAGGAGACAACTAAGCAGAAAGAGGCAGACAGTGTGTGATGCCTGAACCAGTAGAGGGAGACTGCAAATTACACAAAGGGACCAGAAACCAGCAGAAATATAGACATCTGAAGAGGGAAAGAGAGATCAATCTGCAGAGAATCTGCAATGCAAACTAGACATTGATGTACTTATGAGGCTTAAAATATAAAATATATTTTTGTAAGGGAGATGGGGTTTTTTCCCCACAAAATGATTTCTAAAATCACATGACAACAGCATTGCCAATATTGTTTGACTGTTGCCTATAGCGTTCCTTATCAGTGTACGCTAAAGTTTTTCAGCAGCCTCTAGCCTCCAATGTTGGTGTAAGCAGACAAATCCATTGCTGAGATATAGCCTGACATTCTGTTTCCAGTACTGTCCCAAGTGATCAAAGAATGATGATGATTCAAATAAATTTGTAGGAGTTACAAAAAGGGTTTATGAAAATTATTATGGGGAGACTTTTGAGATGATGCTGAATCAGTGTGACAAAATTCAAGAAGAAGAAGAAGAAGAAGAGCAAAAGGAAGAAGAAGAAGAAGAAGAAGAAGAAGAAGAAGAAGGAGGAGAAGAAGAAGAAGAAGACCAAGAAGAAGAAGAAGAAGAAGAAGAAGACCAAGAAGAAGATTATGAAGAAGAAGAAGGAGAAGAAGAAATATCATATAATCAACATAGAACCCTTACACGTTCTGTGCTTTGACAGCTAATAAAAAGATAAATAAAATAAAGTTCTTCCACATTGCTAGTACCTGTCAGAACACGCTGGTCACATGCTGGTATTCTACACATCGAGTTTGTTTGAAATGAAAAATAAAGTCATTTGGGTGTTTCTTCCAGGGTGTTTCTTTGTGGGCTGAACTGTGTGAATCATCAGTTAATGATGTAATGGAAAGAATCACAGTGCTTTAAATAGTTTCTACTGTTTGTACTTACAAATTACACCCATTTTCCTTTTATCATTTAACATTTTATTTAATGTATGTCACATCTAGTTACAACTGGTTGTGATATTAAATGAGCGGGCCAAAGTTCAATATCCATCAACAGCTTTGCAGTGAAACTACTAGGGTCGAGCAGTGCATGATGTATGCATGATGTATCATAATGCATGATGCATGCATGATCATGATGTCTCATTTATGGCATAATAAGAATGATCTAAGGCTAACTATCACACACACACACACACACACACACACACACACACACACACACACACTTAAAGGCAGATAGGCAGCTGCGTTTATGATTTCTCTCTTTCATAAGCAAAACCTATGGATGTGTAAATTTTATCTTTGATTGGATGATGTGTGCTAAGTTTATCTACATTTAGTTGCTCCTCCAAAGGCCACTTTGGGAAACGGGATGATAGAAAAATAATCAACCTTGTTTCCTTTCATTACACACACTTTTAGCTACATTACATGGCCAAAAGCTTGTGGACACTTTAACCATCACTCCCATGTGTGCTTTTTTAACAATTGCCACTCTTCCAGGAAGACTTTACACTACAGTGGAACATGACTTGATTTGTGCTCATTCAGCCACAAGAGCATTAGTAAAGTCAGGCACTGATGTCATGCGAGGAGGCCTGGAGAACTATCAGCTTTCTAGTTCATCCCAAAGGTGCAGGCCACTCAAGTTCTTCCACACCGACCTTGACAAACCATGTCTTCATGGAGCTCGTTTTGTGCACAGGAGCACTGTTATGTTGGAACAGGTTTGGGCCCCTTATTTCCACTGAAGGGAAATTCTAATGATACGGTATACAAAAACATTCAATACATTTGTTTACTTCCAAGATCAATGTTTTTGAATGACCTATTCTGAAGAGGGCAGTGCCCAGGAGATGCCCTTACAATTTGATGCAGAATGTTTTTGCAAGAAACTGTGCGTAAATATTGCCAATTCAAGATTGATAGGCTGATAGACTCTTACCCAAAAAGACTGAGTGGTGTAATAAAATCAAAAGTTGCTTCAACAATGTTTTTTATTGTTCCTTTTTCCCTAAATAAGTTTGTGAGTGTTTTTCACTTTGTATACTTTGTAATTTCACATTAAAGGTGGGAAAAGATCTGACGTGATATATCTTTGTTGTATTCATTTACTTAAAAAAAAAAAAACCTGCCATTTTACCAGGGGTGTGTTGACTTTTTTTTTGCTATTTGTTTATTAGATGCAAGTTATTTTAAGTGTAGGTGTGTACCACTGTAGCACAAAGATGTTATTCTTTCTAATTCCTCTGGAAACATTTGAAAGCGAATTTGAACTCCCTTATCATATGACAACTAACAACTGGGAAGATGAAGTCAACAACAACCTTCCCTGTTGGATCGCCAACAACAACAACAATAATAATAATAATAATAATAATAATAATAATAATAATAACAATAACAATAATAATAATAATAATAATAATAATAATAATAATAATCACAGTGGTAGGAGAAGTAACAAATAATTGTAAACAGTGTTTAAAAAACCCAGGCTTGCCAGGTTTGTGTGTTGTTGCAAAGTTTCCCATCACAGCTCATCTTTTAGATCATCCACTTGTAGACTTTTAATCAATTTAATTCCCACCTAAAGAAAATTCTGAAAACAAAACGGATGCTTGAAGTTATTAAATGTGTCTGTCATCATGGTTAAAAAACATATTAAAATGTTAAATAATTCAAAGGCATTAATAATTCAGGCAATAACAGTGAAGAAAAAAAAACTCACATTTTCTTCAGTGACTTCATTGACCAGTGCCAGGGAGTTATTCCTCACCTTCCTGTTAACCACGGCCTCAGTCCCAGTGTAAGCAATGAAGTGGATTAAAGTCTGGACTCTAAAAGAAAAAAACATATATATACAAATCAAATAGTAATTATTCAGAGCACTTCTAAATGTGATACAACACAAGCTTAATATTTTTGGTACCTGTGCCACAGCATAGCTAAAAACTGGACAATAAGGAGGCCTGCAAAACTGATGAGGAACATAAGTCCAATCGGATCGATATAAATCTTCCCGTTAGGGTCAACAGTTCCATTGGCATAAACTTTTGGGATGCTGATGCTCACTGCACTGCCAATGGCTTGCAAAAAGAAAGTAGCCACAAGCCACAGGGCATTACAGATGAAAAACACAAAAGTTGCCTGAAAATGTAAAGAGGATAATTAGACCAAATTGCTATGCTAAGTCATTACTCAAATATTCCTAAGTATAGTGATCTCTGCTAGGCATTTGCCAACAATTAGTTATGCAATATACCATGCTATTGAACACACACAATATTGTAATCATGGGGGCTTCAAAATATGGTCAGTTTAAATGTCAATGTCTCACTGACAAACCTTGTTGCGTAGGTTTTTCAGATCCGCTTTGATTTTTTCCTCCTTTTTTTTATCAGTCTCTAATGGTTTTAGGTATTGTTCAATTAGGTCCTTCCAAAACCTTTCTTCTTCCTAGTAAATAAAAAAGTTATTAGTATTATGTTCTGTGAGCAGTCGGCTGCTTTCCCATTTTTACATGATGAATAGTTAAAACAAGAAACAATAGTCTATAGTAAAACAAAAATTACAGGATATGAACGTGTGGTCTCACCAGGTTGTATGAAAAGTTATGAATTTTGAGGTTCATGGTTGGAGGTTGTAGTCTAATAATTTAATTTATGCAAAATCCAATAGAGGAACTTGCTTATCAGAAACTATACAAATATTGCATGAGACTGAGTCGAAAGGGTCTGTCTGCAGACCACAGACTGGTGGGCATTTCATTAAGTGGGCCATATAAGTCATTATTTGGACTCAGACCTGTTTGTCCAACATTAATGAATAGGTGTAGTTTTATGATTGCAATCTATGTTAACCATCACAATTGCGAGTGCAATATTACTGCTATAAAACAGTTCTATAAACAAGAAATTAATCTCGAGTAAGTGACATTTCAGACACAGTATGGCCAAATGTTCTGTTTATTTGTGATCTGCTAGAGGGAATACAGATTCTGAAGAAGCTGCACTCACTTTATAGCACACCAGCTATCTGGCTAGCTCACACTTATTTGTACATTCCCGTTAAAGGTGCTTCTGGTGGAACTGGAGTCCCTTCTTCCTTTTCATCTTTATCTGATGAGCTTTCATATTTTAAGCCAAAATGTTATATTCCTGAAAAGTATAATTTGCCAAGTCCACTGATGATGTCGCTAACTAACACTTCGAACTAAGAAGTGGAATTTTATGTGGCAAGCACAAATGAGCAGAGTGATACACAAATGTCCCAGTGTGGTTATAGGAAATATAGGCACGCTTGGAACGCCACTTGACCAGTCAAATTAGTGAATGATCTGTAAGGAACTTTGAACGGCAGGCCTGCAGCCCACATGCACCTAAGCCAACGCGCTCCTCGCACAACTGCCACCCGGGTGCTGAATGGACAGCTCTGCTTCAGCACCCCACTTGTTGTGGAAAGCACAAAAGCACATGGCTGCAAAGAGGGGTGGCAGAAATACACAGAGATGGTGTCCAATGACTGTAGCAGCAGCTCTTCACCCTCCTGCAGAAGCCAAGAGGATATAAAAGGGTATAGCCAACACAGAGAGGTGAGCAAATTCTCCTGTCCTGATGTCACTGATGTGCTTTTCCTTCTCTCCCACAGAAGAGACAGTGAAGAAGATGACACTTCCTGGCCACGCTGTGCCCTGAGCCTGCGCCCAAGTATAGCTTCAACCTCCCGGGTCCCATACTGACACTGCTCCAGCTCGCTCGCCATGCCGACCATGACGACAACCATTTAGATTTACTTAGATGCACTTAAATTCCTCACTCCCTCACCATCCCTGTCCCCACTTGATCTAAAAATAAGGGAGCACTTATTTCCCTATTTTTGCCTCCTATATGTGTCTGTATTCAGCCTGCTGCAGTCTTGAGTAGCTACAAACTGTAATCCCCTATAGTAATTACACTTGAAGAACTTGCTTTCACATAGTCTGCACACCTCATTTAATAAAGCATTGCGGAGTGCATTGCATAAGTATTCACCCCTTTGGACCTTTCCATATTTTGTAGTGTGGAACTAAAATGGATTTATATGGGATTATATAAATCACAAAATAGGCCATGATATTTATGTGTGTGTGGGGGGGGCATTAAAGTTTGCAAAATTATTTACAAATAAAAACATAAAAATTGTTATTGCATAAGTATTCACCCCATGCTATGAAACCCCTAAATTACTGCTGGCTCAAACAGGACAATGACCCTAAGCATACCGACATAAACCAAGAACTTGTATGTGTACTGTATAATCTTATAGTCAAAGCTCAATCCAATTAAGAAACTGTGGCAAAAAAAAACATTTTGTGAACTTAATGTTCACCAACAGGCTCCATACAATGCAACAAAAGAAGAATAAGCAAAAATATCAGGATCCGGATGTGCAAAGCTGATATATCCCAGAAGAGTAGACTAGAATCAACCAACCATGTATTGATCCAGGAGGGTAAATACTTATACAACCAACAAATTTCTGGGTTTTTAAAATGTAATTAATCCTTGTGTCAGATTGGAAAAATAGTTTGCACCTTCAAAAGTAAGACCTATTGTGTAAATCAAAAAGTGCTGTAGAAAAGGTAATACAGCAATAGAGCAAAATAGTGTGTGATGCAAAATAAGGAACTTCTGCCACAGGGAATGCTTTTACCTATAAAACACTTACTGAGTAATCTTGGGGGAAAAAAGGAAATACCCACCACATTAAATCTGTGCTCCCTAAGGGCCAGTTCACCAGAGCTTTCTGCCAACTGTTGAATGAAAACTATCGAAGAACTCTTTGTTAATTATATGTGGTACTGTGGTATATCATATACGCATATATAGTAATAGTAGTCAAAAATGTATGTGTGCTCACAGTTCTCAATGAAAGGTCTGGGGGGAAAAAACAAGATTACATTAATTTAGTGTACATCAATTTAGCCGCAATAGTTTAAAATGTTAATATATTATTTTAGACCTCTTACCCTTCTTCAGGTTTGGTGGGCACTTTGGTTTCAGCATTCAAAAGTGTGGCTTGAGGTGCATTCTCCGGCACTGCACACATCACCTTCTCTTCTTTGTTCACCTGAAACTCAAAGCTGTAGCCACATATTTTGAATAGCTTCTGGCACTTGACATTTTTCTGGAGGTTCCCCTCAGGTTCAGTGGTCTGGCTGGCAGATTCGCGTGTGCCCCATGACACATTGTTCATGTTGACCATGGAGTAAATTGCCAGCAGCAGGTAGCCACTGGGGATGCAGATGACGTAAAGGAAGCCAAAGATGATAAGATGGAATTCATGAGGATGAAGAAGAGCCGTGAAAATGTACATGGTCATTATGCCAATGAAGAACAAGCCACTTGGGGTCATGAAAGTCTGCTCCACTACCATGTCCCCTGAGCATACGCAGAAACACAGATAAGAAGTTGAGTATGAAATATGCAGAATATCATAGCTTTCAGTATACAATATTGTTCATTTATTTATTTTCAGTAATAGCTTCATCCTGGTCAGGGCCACAGAAGATCCAAAGCCTATCCCAGGAACAGTAGGAGCAAGGTGTAGGGATACACCCTGGATGAGATGCCAGTACATCACAGCACACCAAGCACACACATTCACACACTCATACACACATAGGGGCAATTTTGTGTAGCCAGTCCACATATCAGCATGGGAAGCATGCTGAACAACCCTGAGAAAACCCACACGGACATGGGGAAGAAGATAAGAAGAAAACTCTAGACAAACAGGATGCACTGACAGCTTAGGATAGAACTGTAGGTACGTACTGTATTTGTTGGGGGGAAAATACTAAAATATTTTAATACAAACTTGGTCATAGTAACCCACAACATTAATGGACATTGCAAATTATTTACCTCTGTTACCAAATTAGCTTAGAAAGGATATTTCAAAAGTGAGACGTGACAAGACATAGGCAGTTACAGAGCACAATAAAATTAAATGCCAAAGTCAGATATAAACTAAAGGACCGACAATGCATGAGCAAATATGTAGAAGGTTATGTGGTAGAAAATAATTGTAAAGGTATCAGTTAAAGTTACTAAGTGATTCTCATATACAGTATAATGTTAGTAAAAGTACATGAAAATATGGATATATTTCTTGTTATTAAGTAAAATAATGTATTGTGGCATAGCTTTTTTTATTCCAATATGCCACTATGCCACACTGCATTCTTTAAAGAAAAGTATTGAATTAAAAGAAAATTTCACTTACCTACAATAGATAAGATGGTTGCTGTCATCAGAAAAGCATAGATTATGCTCATGATGCCAGCAATGCTGATCTGCAAGTCTGATTTTGCTTGCCCGAGATAATAGCAGAGAAACATGTAGATTGCAGGAGGAACAATCGCCATCACAAGTGCAACATTGGCGTCTACTTTGAGGACGAATTTAAAGCTTCCTGTTGAAAAGACAGGTGACTTTTATGCAAGAAGTAGATGCCAAAGGTGTCTCAGTTATTCTAAAAAAAACGCAATGCACATCTGTTTAGATCTTTTTCAGATTAGTACCTTCATAATTGCATATCAGTTTTTAACATGTGGGCCTGATACTGGAGAAAGATTAGAAGGTTATCATTTGATGTGCAAGGTTGAGTATGCTGATTGACTAAACTCCTCTCCCGCAACCCCAACCCCAACTTTTTCACCTAATTTCATCTAATAAATTAAAATTTATTTAATTTAGGAACCTGAATTATAATTATATTATTAAGACTGTGTTGGGACAGTGTTGTGCACTGGAGCCTATTCCTAGAATTTATTCTAGAAATTTACATTTATTCATTTAGCAGACGCTTTTATCCAAAGTGACTTACAAATGAGAAAATACAAGCAAAGTGATATATCAAGCAGAGAACAATACAAGTAGTGCTACCATACAAGATCTATTAATTGAGTTCCAGAAGAAGCAAAATGCACAGAGTAGAGGTGTAAGTGCCAGAGTAGATTTTTATTTATTTATTTATTTATTTATTTATTTTTTATGGGTTGGTTAGGTGTTGACGATAGAGGTGGGTCTTTAGCAGTTTTTGAAGATGGTGAGAGATTCTGCGGTCCGGATTGAGGTTGGATGATATGTTACATTCTACTTTCTGCACTGATGCTATTCATATTGTTATTGCACTGTTCAACTGAGCATGTATTTTGGATTACAATATTGTAATATTGCCTGACCTCTGCCTGTGTCCTCTGCCTGCACCTGTATCCATCTCAGCCTTCATTCCATGACAATATGAATAACTGTTTCAAAAACTGTGACATTTAAAAGTCAATTAAATAAGATTATCTCAAAATTTCTCAAATTCTATTTTTGTATATTTATGGTGATTGAAGGAAGAGTTATCAAAGTTCAGTCTGAAAAGAGAGTATGTTTTGTGTGCTTTTCCTGCTTTAAATTGCTGATGTATACTTACAGCGTAACAGTGATGGTTAAAGTTGAATGATGCATTTCCACTCTAAGAGCCATGTACTAAAAAAGCATTCCTTTACTAAAACCAAGGCTTGAAAATTCCAGTAATGCTGATTTGCACAATACACAATGTGCTAATGCTAATGCTAAATAGATTTAAATAGTTGAAATGCATCTGAATAGAAATGGTAAAGTAGTTCTGAGTATCTAATGAGCATCTAAATTGTTACCTGCAACCATGAGGCAGACCGTAGCTGGCCCCAGGATCGAGGCAGCCATGGTGATAGTCTGGTAGAAAATATAGGGTCGTGATATGGACTTGTTCATTCGTGCAGTAACACTGCCACTGGAAAGAAGGTCCAGAGTGTTGGCCATGGTGGACGGGCCCCAGCGCCGCCGTTGGTTGTAAAACTCCTTGAACTCCTGTGGAGCATTGGTGTATGAGTCAGAGGCAGCGTTGTACTCCACTCGCCATCCCTGTTGCAGGAGCAGCGTGCACAGCCAGCGGTCCTCACCTGCATACACAGAGCCATAACACACAAGATGTATTAGAACATATGTGAATATACATTAAACACAGAGGTGATTTTTAAAATAGGGGAAGGACAGCTGTCTATCAGCAGACAAGTCCGGCAGTACAAGGAATTTGTCACAGCACTACCAGTCAGCGAACCAGTCAACTTTAATGCACCACAAGAGCTGAAAGAACATGTTTTTGCCCCATTCTGAATTAAATCAATCTTGGACATTGGCCTGCCCTCCTAATTCTCAATCTCTCCTCATAAGTAAGTAACTGTTAAGGATTAAGCTACTTAGTTGAACACCACTGCAGTTCCAAAAACTCTGGACATGGACTGGAGCCAATATGTTTAAGTTTGAAATTATATTAATTATGTTCATCATGTTTTCAGTGATTAGCAGTTAGTTATAAGGTTCAGCCTCTTTAAGAAGTCTCCCAGGTCATCATATAGAGAAGCTGTGCATCCTAGCAGGACAAAAGTGCATTTATGAAAAGTGTTCCAATAAACATTTTTTCCTATGCAAAAATCACCCACGATACATTCTTTGCCTCCCAGTGAAGCAATTATGTATTAAAAGCCTACAGTCCAAATAATTTTATTATTTTCTCCATTAAAACAAAACATACTTTAATCTAACACAGGGTCACACTGAAGCTGTACATCAGTGGAGTTCAGCGAAGTGTCTACTGGCATCTAATGACATTTTTACACAGGCTGCATTGTCCACCAAAAACAATTTAAATTAAATGCACAAATAGCATGATATTGCAGTGAGATATCTGATATTTTGATTCAGTAAAATATTGAATTTCACTAAGAGTGATGTGTAATATAGACACATTGGTAAACATTCCATTGCTGCATTTTAATGAAATTTTATGGGCTGCTGCGCTTCCCATGTAGTCTTAAAACAATCATCTGTGATTAAACATAAACAATGAAGAGTCTGTATTTTGCATAATGTACTTTGGTAATCTACCTTGTCACTGTTTCACTCACCCTGGTCATACTGTAGATAGTGGGCAGCCTCAGTTGCTTTTGTTGTATATCTCTTCATGACATTGTCACTCATGAGTGCTTCTGCACGCATCAGGCTGAAACAGCCCGGGCTGCACAATACAGACCCGAACACATGTTCAGCTGTCTTCTGGAGCCAATGACCCACAGCATACTCAAATTTCTGATACCATACCATTGGGCCTGCAACACACAGTGTAAAGGTGCTATTTTCCTGATTATAGAGTGCATGCACCACAATAATAAGTGCATTGTGTGTGTGTGTGCATGTGTGTGTATATATACACACACACACACACGCATATATATGTATTACATATATATGTATTAATTCATGAAAAGTTGTTCATATGTGAGCTGCTGTGATTTCCAATCAAATCAGACCATCTTTTCCCTTTAAAAACCAAGTGTAACGGCACAATAGTGAAGAGCTAGCCAGTTTGGCAAATGAATTGGTAAATAACCAAATGGGAGTAAATTGGTTAAAAACCTGTTTATGCTGAAATTTTGTTGCAAATTTTGGTCTGCCCAGAGTGGCACAGTAATATTTTTGGAAAGACATGCTATAAATGTAACAGCAAATCAGAAAATGCATCAACAACACAAAAACAATAGCAAGTTCAGTACCTCAACATTGGCTTAAAATAAAAAAGCTAGTTCCTTATTAAACATCACATGCTCACTGCTGATTTGCTACAGCATGTGTCAGTCCAAGACGCTGAGGAAAATGGAAAGATTTATCCAAATGGTTCCAACCCCTGCCCCTTCTTCTACATGTGTGTGAGCTTGAGCGGTTGCACCATTTGGACTAAAGTAAGTTTGAAAGTCCCACTGCATCAGTGGGTTTTCCATATCACAGCCCTTTTCACTCCACCCATGTCAGTGTAGCATTTTAACTGATTACCACAAAAACAGCCTCTATGGCATTTACTAACAAAGTATCCTTATGTTGGCACAAAAACAGAGCCTTAACAATTCTTAACGTATATGTATGAACATAATACTATTTGACCATGGACAAATATTGATGATTGCCAATAAAATTAGTGAACTCACAAACTCTTCATATTTGTCAAACTCCTCCTATTAGCTATTACTATTATTTGTGTATTATTAATCACCTGTGCCAGTGGGATTGATCCTGCCACAAGCAGCTCCCACTTCTGGGTACAATCTGAGCCGATCCACTAAAAGCATGACAGCTGAAGGCTGGAAATCTGTATCTCCATCTAGAGCCAGAATGTATGTGGTCTCTTTGGCTTTCTGGAGGAGAAATGCAATTGTTTAGATTATGAAAGTCAGTGCATTGCAGTCATCTTAGGATAATCACACTTACTTTTAATTGGTCTTCAATATTTATCAGTTGCTCATCCCCTTCTATGTACATCTGATAATATTTCCTGTTCAGCCTCCAGCCAAGAAGGTAGTACATGTACATGATCTTTTGTGAAAAGAAACACAACTGTATAAACTTTAAGCATACTGACAATATGGTTTTAGTTAGGGCTGCAGCAATTAATAGATTAAATCTATTTAAAAAAATATTATATATATAAAAAATAGTTGCTAACAAATTTAATTATTGATCAGTTGGATGGTGTTATGAAGCTCTCTGTATTACTTCATTTAGATCTAAAAACCTTTTGATGGAAATGACGGAGCACTTACCAACAACCATTGCATACAAAGCATGGGAACACTATGCTGTTGGCCTCATGACATAACTTGTCTTTTTATGTGAATAACATGTTGTATTGGATTTGTAATTTTTGTTTGTTGGAATGTGAAAAATAGTGGAAGCACTATGTACCAGTTGAACGCTTTCTTATTTCAAAACTCATGTCATGAAGCAAAATGCAGTGTGCAGTGTTGGGCAGTGTAAGCATTTTACTTGAAATGCTCACAGAAATATATGTAAATAAATATTATTGCTATTTAATATAGATATTTAAAAATAATCCAAATAATCAATTAATTGGAAAAAATAATAGACTAATCGATTATTAAAATAGTTGAAACGTAACAGCATGCTACAATTGTTAAGAGTGTGGAAAAAGTTTCAGGAAATTTTGTGAGTCTGCAGCAGCTCACCTGAGACCATCTCTTTTTGTGGCGGATCTGGTGTTTGTCCTTGAAATGAACAAACAGTGTGTTGCCTTGGGGAAGTGTGTACTGCAGACGGCAGCCATACGGCGTCTGGAAGATTTTCTGGTCAGGGAGAGGCTTTCTGTCCCTAAATACACTTTTGCTATCCTCTGTGAATATGCTATATCATCAGGACACACACAAACACACACACATACACAAACCTTTCATAACTCAGGAAAAACAATATGTGTATTATTATTATTATTATTATTATTATTATTATTACTACTACTACTACTACAACTAATAATAATAATAATAATAATAATAATAAATACTTTAATAAAATGTCCAGCCAGCTCTCCTGCTCTGTACAGTACAGTGGTGGTTGCTACACTTACAGTGAGAAGATAGTGTGAAAATGTTGCGTAGAAGATAATGCAAGCTGTTTCAACATTTTTTCATGTTCATGCATATAAGGCAGGGAGCCATATTTGACCTGCAAGCCTCGAGTTTAACACATGATTAAATTAATGTACTTTATAATGTGGTCTTAAAAAAGTCTTGAAGTGTGCATTAGATGGCATTGGGAAATTTGAGGGCTGTAACCAGTCCTGGTCCACAGGCCAGGAGCATAGATACTGTAGCTGATAGCTGTGATGGACTTCCTATCTCGTCAGGGGGAGTCGATGGCAGGCCAGACAGCTCCCCATTCTGGGCTAGGCAGTGAGGGTATGTGGCAGTGGGGAAGTGGCGGAGCAACAGTTTGTGAATGGAGAGTGGATTTGGGCCAGTGAGTGGTAGGATTAAGTGTGCACCTGGGGGCGATTTACTAATTGTTTTGTGTTTCAGTGAGCAGCAGCGAGGAGATAAAAGGAGGGTGTGGCATGGAAGCTGGGGAGCAAGAGCTGGGCTGAACTGAAAAAGTAAAATAAAGAGCCCTGATGAGTTATCCCAAGCCTCCCATTTCCTCATTTCCCGAACCCATGAAAGCGTTACAATATTATTCATAATACAATCACTTACACATAAACCTCTCTGATGACTTTCGCCAGGGTCTCGGCATACTCATTGACACACCGCTTGTTGTCTTTGGTCAGGAAAGCATCATCAAAATAAATGTGAGACTCAAAAACAACATCATTAAATTGGTTTTTCTTTGGTCGGAACTTGTCCAGCCTGGAGGAAATAGGAGACAGGAAATAGGAAACATTAATTTAAGGATGATCAGTGAAGTTGAAGACTCTTTTCACCATCAGAATACCTGAACATCGAGATTATCATCTTCATCATTTCATCTGCAGTCTCATGCCACATGGTTGCACAGAGGTAGATGGTCACCTTCTCCTTTTCCCT
>JANDJT010000168.1:6998411-7012549 GCA_024331685.1 Stegophilus panzeri
TCAAGTCATTCCATAGCATCTCTATTGGGTTGAGGTCTGGTATACACACACACACACACACTGTTTATATATATACTGATAATACAGTAATTTGAAACATCTCTTTGAATATTTTCTCTTTGTAGGTAAAAAATAATGAAGATGACACACTAGTTAACAGTCAATGACCATTTTCACACAGGATAACTAGTAAGTGTTGTGGCTTATTTAAAACACATTTTGTGTAATCTAGTAGCAAATTATATATTTTATTATTACTTTACATTACTTAGCATGTTCACATTTACACTAGCTACTATAACTAACAATAACCAACTTAAATGAGCTATTTACTGAGCTACTAAATGTGATTGGGTGATCACTGTTATAAGGAATATTGCAATAAATTCTGATACTCTGGGATGGTAATCAAGGGCAGGATGGTGGCTCAGCAGGTAGCATTCATTGTTGCCTCATAGTTACAGGTTCCTTGTTTGATCCCAGTTAGAGTTACTACCTGTATGGAGTTTTGCATGTTCTCCCTGTGTCCATACAGAGTTCTTTGGGAGTGTGTGTGCATTGTGAACAGCACACATGATGGAATGGCATCCCATCCGGTGTGCATTTTTGCCTCATGCTCAGTGTTTCTAAGGTAAGCCGTATCCACTATAACAATCATACTAATAATTTTTTAATATATTACTAAATTATAGTCAGTTAGGTCTCTCTATGATGTTATTATGTTTTAATGACTATTATAGTCATGTTGCGGTGGGTACGGTGGCTTAGTGGTTAGCACATTTGCCTTGCGCCTCCAGGGTTGGAGGCTTGATTTCCGCCTTTGGCACTTGGTAAGTGAGCTATAATACCTGTCAGGTAATATCCAACTGGTATGGGCCAGAGAAGCCAGGACTGTGCACGGTTGTGCTTAAGTGTTGGCACTATAGGAGGTTGGCTAGTGTGTACTGAGGGAAAGAGCTGGTTTATCATATGAGGCACTTCCTCCATGGTCTAAGAGACTTGTTCAGTGACTGCTATATGTGCCTCTACTTGAAATTTTTGTGTCTCCAAAAACACAAAAGGTTCAAGTTACAAGTCCAATCAGGAAATACTGGAATGTGTCATTGACTTATTGATTGCTAGATGATAGATACAATTAATATAATTGAAAATGTGCTTTTTATAGTGCTTTTAAAGGTCTTGCATTTATACCTTAAGCTTATTTTTTTCATCCAAGATAAACTGCATATCGACAAACTGTACAATGAGTAGTTATTAGAGTTTTAAAAAAAATACTATAAATTTAATTTAAACCACAAGTGTAACTTTAGTTTGAAAACACCTGCCATATTATGAAACACTTTTGCACTGCTTATTTTTTATGCTCCAGGCTAGTTGGCAGTAGGAAACCTTACTGCCTTAGACAAACCCCCACAAAAAAAACCACAGGAAAATCACAACACCTCAGCTCCTCAGAAGTTGGAAAGATAAGAAACCTTAAAACGTTTCTTAAGGTTATATTTATGTGCACAAGAGAACATGTCTTTGTCAGACATGGTTTATGCCATGAACTCATCTCCCAGTCCTTGAAGCCCTTTCAGGTCTTGAAGTGGCTGTGGAATTGTGGGGTCAAAAATTCTATACCCCACTTAGAAATGGATAGGATACAGGGAAGTAAGGAGATTGGTGACACTAGGAGATTGGATAGGTGAGAGTGAAGGATGGGGCATAAAATGGAGTAAATATGTGAGGGAGGCAGGTAGGAAAAAAGGGAAAAGGCTAGCAACTCAGGCATGTGAAAAGCATTAACAGATTACTGCACCAGCGTGATGGGACATGTGCAGCTACAAGTGGGACAGACAAATTCCAAATTCCGCCTGTATCTCCATGCACTCCAGCAGGACAGGACAAGATAGAATTTGTCAGAAGTGTTTATTAATGTGTTTTCATACATATGGGAAGGTTATTTATAGTCAAAAATGTTGATAAAGCTCCATTCACACTGTCTGAAAATGCTACTTTGCAGTTATCACTCGTGTGTCTTCTGTATCATACAGGTATACTACTTTTCATTTTGAAACACATTTTGAAGCTTTAACGTCTCTGAAGAAAGATCCTGTGCAAACTGGCTAAGGCTAATCCACATTGGTGAATGTGAAAGCATATTTTGCATGGGCAGCTGCCTCAAAATACACAATATTGTGGCTAATGAATTATAATGGGGATTGTATATTTTAATATTATCTTGCAAATGTTGAGAATATACTACACAAGTCCAGGTCTAAATACATCAAATAAGGTGAGATCTTCAGACAACTGTGAGAATGTAGTTCATTGTGAGCAGTGAGAGTTGGTAATTTAGGGGATTGGACGATGTTGTCTTAAGTGTAAAGTGTAATGCTTTCATGGCTTTCATGTGAAGCTTTGCAGTAATGCAGTTAAGACAGAAACAAAGAAACACACACAAACACACACAAATATCACACAGGCTGAAGTTTCAGAATATATGCCAGAGCCAAAAACAATGCCCCAATCAATATTGGGGCATAAAAAAGATCTAAGTGACTGATTTAATGGTCCTCATTCAAATAACAGTATTTTGTAATGACCTGTAAGTAAGATGGAGCTTGCTGTAGTGATCATTGACTAACTGAGGCCAAATCATTCTGAGTTTTCAAATCATTTTGCATTTTCAAGTGGATGGAGATATTTTTGAAAAACACTGTTTGTGTGGACAGTATATACAGTACATGGACCTGACCCATAGTACATTTTTTATAATCTCCCCCCTCCCTCCCTCCCTCTCTCTCTCTCTCTCTCTCTCTCTCTCTCTCTCTGGTCTGGCCAGTTTTAACACTTTACAGCATAGGTTCTCAACCTTGTGGTTGAGGTTAGATTATAAAAACTTTGTAATCATATATAGTATAGCAGTAACAATGATGCATAATATAGTATTATAATGCAGTCAGTCGTGAGAAACGTTGGGCTTAGAATAAAAAAAGGTCTGAGAACCCCTGCCTTTCAGTTATCAGTAGAATAATGCAAAGAGGCATTAGAGATCTATGGTCACTTCAAACTAAAGCGAATACCAGCGTACAAGAAAACAAAGTTTTTATTGTAGCTCAGAAATACAGTATCTATCTGTAATGAACAATTTTATAATCCATAGAAAAATCAGAAGCCTGGAATCTCATTTGCTCATTATTTTATGATCATATAAGTACCACATAATTAGTCTATAATACAAGGTGAAGATGTATTGTGCCAAGTTTTGCTTTGAGAAGCTTCTTCCTAACACTAAGCATTACCAAATGTAGAGTATAGACTATAGGAAATAAGGGACTGATTAATCCCTGCACCAAAAGCAAATAACACCAGTTGGACCCCCCCCCTTCTCCTTGAAGCAATATGTGCTGTGTCAACAATCCTTCTTTTCATTGCCAAGGTTTTGCACAGGCAAAGAAAGAGAGCATTCATAACTAACTTTAAGTTTTCTCAGTCTATGTACCTCACTGTGCCTTGACAAATAATGGCACTGGTGACTCAACCCACAAACCTTTTTTAATGTTTCAATTCAGTTAAGAGGATAAGGTTCATAATGTCCCTCATGGTCTTGAAAATAAAAGCCTGTGAAATATTACACATGGAAATCACAATCAATTTATTTTACATTTCTGCAAATGTTGTCATTCAACCATTTTTAAAATACTTTTTTCTAAGGAGTTTTTATCTTGTTATTTAAAAAGTACTATGATATTTCAAGAGGCTCACCCCACCTGAAGTTTTAGATTCCCTTATCATGGTATCATACTGTCACCTCACACAGAGTAGCACCTACTCAGTTGGCCTGTCTGTTGGTGGGAATTCAATATTGGCTGGTTTTGTTGTGCACCTGTACAAACGAGTACAAAAGGCAATACATGGTGAGATACGAAAACAATTATTGCTCGATTATGCAGAGTTATGCAACAGTTTCCCCAATAAAGTTTGCCTACTATAGAGTTACAGCCATTTATTATAGCATGGCATCATTCGTGAGTGATCAAACCCTTCAACAAAGCTGGGTGGGACTTCAAGTCAGGGCTATCATTTCCTGGAGCCGAGCTGCAAGTTTGTCTTTCACAAGTCTCAATTTCAAACCATGGTATCTTAAATACAGTTCACAAAATACAAGTGCTCACCGACCAAAGACTCATCACAAGACCTCACATCATAGCCCTAGCATACAAAGGAGATGTTGTAAAACAAAAGAATCTTTTTCCAGCCCCCACAGCCCAGAATTTAAAATTGTTTGGGAACTTGCAGATCTGACGTCATGTGGTGAAAACATCAGGAGCTTGTTCGGGATTGCTCTGGTGGTCATGGGAGGCAGCGCAAACAACCCTTTATGACCTTACAGCTGCATGTATTAAAGCATGCTACCTATTAGCTGAAGCTACCCACAGAAAGTGCTTATGGTCGAAAATAGTCACCATAGCTATAATACTGTTGTGAAGCAGATTTCATTTGTTTCATATAGAAATCCATATCATATGAAGTCTCATGTGTCTGTGAATAAATTATTTGCTAGAGGTAAATGGTGGACTTTTTAATAGCAACCTACAACAGTCTAGGGTAACATTATTTATAACTCATTATAAATCATGTAGCAATAATGGTCAGTCTCCACAAAAGCATGGCAATTCTTTTATTGCTAAGACACTAAAAGACCAATAAACAAGACCTGCTTAATTTCTTTCCAACTGTAGGAATTTAAGAGTAACACATAATAATTGTTGACTTAATTGTTAACCGTAACACAGTTTCATCCTGAGATGTACATAACTCTAGATGTCCACTGCAGTCAATACAGCATTAATCCTCCTGCCACAACATGTTTATCTATCTCATCATCAAGCTCTGCATGGATGGCACTGGCTCAGTTCGTTGTTTACCTCACACCAAGGATGTAATTTATCTTAAACCCAAGGTTGAATTAGTGCAAGAAGAAAACCAATCTAAGCTTGAGCTTTTAGCCAAAGACAAATATTCTGGGGTTAACAGCTATCTTCAAACTCCACCTGTACTCAGCATGGAGGTCTTGAAAATGCACCCTCATCAAGAATCTTTATGAAAATAAAGACCATAAAGAAGATGTGCTGTGCAAATCGAACTGGAATGATTACCTGCTAGAATTCCAACAATAGCTTGCCAGATTTTAGGGTTAATGTCCATTGCACTGACACATGTATTTAACATAGCCAATGTTCATACAGGACAAGGTCTTTCTTTAAAAAAAATAAAATAAAAAAAAAAAAAGTTCTAAGATAAGAAAATAATGATTTAAAAGCTCTGGTGCTTTTAACAACTAATGAAAACAGAATAATTTAAGTACTATACTATTACTAAAATGTCTCTTCTGATATTTATCTTTTTTTTCACCCCATAAATGACCAACATACTCAAGTATTCTCATTACAGTAATATAAACCCAAAATATCACCCACTGCTTCTGTGCTGTTGCTGTTTGGCTGGTGAAAAGCTATGGCTAGAAGGAGAACTGTTGACTTGTCCCACTTACTCCAGTACACGGAGCATGAGAAAGTAATTACTGTAACCTAGAGGCGATACCAACTTATCCCTTAAAATCACACATGCCTTCTACTGTAACTGGTGAACTGTGCATATTTACCTTTATTATAAATATGAACCCACCTCAATTTCTTTGGGGCTTCCTGCCTTCTGCTATGGTTATAATGACCTACACATTGAACCCATTTAATGGTCTCAAGACCATTAAATCAAACTGGTATGCAGTCACCCACACCCTCACAGGAACTCCTAGCACTCCTATAAGAACCTGTGTTTGTCCCAGAAGTGTGGAAGTATTGACAAGCCCAAAACCTGAATAATAACCTGAGGATGTGATTTAAATGTGGAATGGCCCTTGGGTTCATTCGCTAATGAGACATCTTTTCTCAGGGTGTTGTCAGAGGTGGAGAGAAGACCAAAGCTGCCTTTTTGTCATTTGCATACTTACTGTGGTACATTTTGAAGCTGTAGGGTGCATAGATACTTCTCCATTGTGAGTGATAGAGGTTGCAGAAAATGCTCTAAAGCACACACATCTGAACTGTGTAATGTTTTACATGTGTATGATAGATAGATAGATAGATAGATAGATAGATAGATAGATGTGTATGCGTGCGTGTGTGTGTGTGTGTGTGTGTGGACAAGAAGGGAGGGCGTGAACTCTCAGCACCCTCTCTCTCTCACTTTAATGAGCTGTCCTCCTCTTCCTTCACACACACACACACACACACACACACACTCGCGCACACAAGCGCACAAGCACACGCGCATACACACGCGCGCACACACGCACATGGTACGCTGAACAGGAGCTGAGCAGCAGGATACGCTCAGGTCGGGATATTCAACAGTCATGCTTTCCCTCTGAGATATTTCTCATCATTCTCTTTGTACAGGACTATCACTGCATCTAAGGGTAAGTTTATCTCGATTATTTAATTATTTTCTCCTTATTTATATACTCTATGTTTATATTGTGAATTTGGATACACCTTTTTATTTTTTAAACCTTAGCCATGATGTATATGTTAAATGATGCGTCCGTCCCACATGACCTGGTTTATACTGACAGAACATTGACATCTTATAAAACTCCTCATGTTTGCTAGCATCCATCCTCATCTAAATAAAAATAAAGTAAACTACGCGCATAACCTGGTGAGACTTTGCGGACATGTTAGGGATTTATGATGTGCTAGTATGGACTTGACCCACTCGCCTTAAGCTGTTCTAATGAAAACTTTCCCCTGCCTGTTCTACACGTGACTCAGAAATAACACCTACAGTGTGCATATAAATCTTACACGGGTTTTTAATCTGGCTGTAGATGCTCAACACTGGCTTCAAATCGTTTTAAACTCTGACTCCCAAGTTTACTGGATAGGATCAGAGTAAATTGCTTTTCTAGATAATAAACCAGAATGTATTTCAGAGATACACTGAGTTATATGAGTGGTATATCTAAGAAAGAGAGAGAGAGAGAGAGAGAGAGAGAGAGAGAGAGCATAGCTACAGACAGACAGACAGACTGACTGATATTTAGATAAACAGACAGACAGACAGAAAGACTGATCTTTAGATAGATAAATAGACAGACAGACTGACTCATATTTATATATATATATATATATATATATATAGATAGATAGATAGATAGACTGATTGACTGACTGACTGATAGCTTTAGTTTGACTGATAGATAGAGAGCTTAACTTCATAGACCCACAGACAGATAGGGAGATAGATAGATAGATAGATAGATAGATAGATAGATAGATAGATAGAAGCTCAAACACTCAGACTCTCTCTGCATCAGTCAGCTGTGTTTGCAGTGAGCCTGATGAGACTTGTACTGCCTGTCACTGCCAAGGCTTAACATATCTTGTGCGATGGCCTGTCAACAAAAAGATGTTGCATTATATAAAGTTCCCTATATGTAGAGGAAAAAAGTGGCCTTGCAGAGACTTGTCTTTGTCTTTCCCCACTTTTTACTTTTGCAGGCAGTCTTTGTTGTTTAACCATGTTTACTGGTTAGGACTTCAAATGACAGAGAGGTATTCCCTAACTCACGATTTTCAGGTGTCTAATCCTGTTCAACAGACCATTAAATAAGTAAATATGTTTTAAACTAGAAACAGGAAATGAATGATTGCCTCCATTAAGGCCAGGCTTCACAAGGGTATGCTCTAGAAATATTATTTGGGATTAAGATATTTGTGCACTGTGACTCCATTGTGAGTGCCGTCATATATTCAGGTTATGCAATTCTTAAGATACACACAAGACAACTATAAATACTGAAAATGCCTTATTGTATCAGACCCCACAATTGCAAACGTAATAGATATATAACAATTGTCCAGATACAAAACGAAAAATACATTTAGCACCATCCTATTGTAACTACAAACAAAAATATCATATCTTATCATTCCTTTTTTAAATATTTTTGTTGTTGTTGCTATATGGCTATATGCTATATATTCCAATTGAGCCAGTGTTTTGTATCAAAACAGCAAGGGATACCAGCAGAAGACGGTTGTGTATGTACAATAAGTACAAATAAGAAAAAAGGCAGCTAGGGCAGCTGGGCCACCTTTTTAGTAATTACTGGTTGGGACTTTAATCATATATAATTTTCAGCTTTAATGGTTCTCTCCTATCTGCAGGCTGTGCATTGGCCAGTTAGGATTTTGTTGACTACTGTCTAGATGTTGCATTTTCCCAAAATTGCCCACAAACTTTCACAAAAGTGTACTAGGTCTGTAGAACAGTGTGGCTGGCTATGCATATGTAAAAGCGGTTTTAGGGGCATTACTTGTTACTATACAGCACCTTTCCAAGACTAAGAGAGCTTAGGGAACTTATCTGGAACTAGAATGTGGTATAATCAGGTCTTTGATAAATTGGTTAAACACAGAAAATGTGTAATTCTTGTGGGGTTTAAATTTTTTTTTTTTTTTTTTCAGTTTTAGTATGATTACTCCCAAAAATGGAGTATGGAGAAGAAAAATATTCCATAGTCATGTTAAACAATGGCAAATAATTACCACATTCACAGACCTATACAGTTGACAATGTTGCTAGATAAGTAAGTTTGGTGTATGTGTGGTGTGTATATGTGTTCATTTTATTTTATACCAATCTAGTAACCGGAGACAAACACAAACACTAGTTGAAAAAAATAGTTTTCTTACTTTTTTTTAACCGCAAAAGTCTGTCCATGGTCTGAAATCAACATGCACTATAAATATAGACCATTGCCAGCTGTTCAAAAAGCATTACTGCTCAAATAATACCAGACATATATTTGTATAAACCACTATAGCCCCCCCCCATTATAAATTTTGTTTATTTATAATAAAATCCACAAACTATATAAAATATAAAATATAAACATATAAACTTCAGACTAAAACTTTACACAACTGTTTGTCCAAAACAGAAAAGAACCCAATACACACACACACACCACAATATATCTCTTTAAAAACTCACTTTCACTGCACCTTATGGTTTCTGTTACTCTCTGCGTTTAGGAATATTATTTTACTTGTGTTTATTTGTGATCATAATATTTTAATTAGACATTACAGATCTTACTCGCGCTCCCACTGTGTATCACCAGGTCTACACAGCACGTGATCAGCAACGCGGGCTCATTAATAACAAATAACAAATAACAATAATAATAAATAACAGAAGTTACACTCAAACACGCAAATACACAATATATTGACAATAAACTTAAATTAAACTAAACCTTTTAAGCAGCTTGCACCAGTTTCCCCTACCCCTTACACACAGTGGAGCATTTTGGATATAAACACAAGTTTGTCCTCGTGCATCAGTTTGATTTCCACAGTGTTTAAAATGCTACCCTGCCTTAGAGGACTTGGCGGTTACACACTTTCTTCCTCAGTCACGTGATGATTTCGCCTCCATCTGTTGGTTACTGAGATCATGTTGGGAATAAAAGGTAACGTTGACATAAACAATAAACTGAAGAAAGTCATTGTCGGTGACTCTGGGTGTCTGCTAATGCTAGCGTGCGTATGACGTCATGCACCGTCGACTAGGAAGCGGATTATACTTCCGTTTAGTAAAAACCCGCTAGTGATATATTTGAGATGATATTACCTTTCTAAAATCCACACACTAGACGGTAGAGTACAATGTGCATAGTGTAAGTGTATAGTACTTCATTTGGGACACAACTTTAGTATTTACTCTCTGAAGCGTGTTTTCATAACAGAAGTAACGTAATGGGTAATGAGTAATCTCCCCCGTGCTGCGCGCAGACTAACTAATCGATAATGAGATTCGTTGACAACGATTTTCATAATCGATTATTATCGATTTTATCAATTAGTTGTTGCAGCTCTAATATACACACACAGTATCGTAGTAGTAGATTTATATCACAGCACTGTTGAATGCTCCATTCTGATCAGAAGGTGTTGATTAATTTTCTCTTATAGCATGGCTCTGACAGTAGTTTGGCTGCAAGGCAAGTCAGGTTTCTATTAATGCACTCAGTGTAATATTTTATTGTTTCTATAGTAGCAGCTTACACAGGGACTTGTGTGGTGGACGCTCTACATACGGATTAAAAATGTGTGCAATTGATTTGGGTGAGATGTTTATTTCACATTTTTATTATGTTTTCCAACACATGAAAGTAATAAGGATGGAGGGCTATATGCACTCTTGAAACAGATGCGTGTCTAGTTAAGGATAATACATTTTCTGTTACTTTTAGCACAATCAGTGTATTAGTACATTTAACATGTGCTGTGTGTGAAACATTTCCACACAACGATGTGTTAAAAAATAACACAAATAACACAGAGATGTGGTTTATACTTTTTCCCCTACAATTATCCTAAAATGCAATTTGTTTGTATGCTAAAATTCTACTAAAGTGCTCACCAAAAAAATTGCATGAAATTCAGGTGACATTTATTAAAATCATTAAAACATTTGACAGATGTAAGAACTGGAGTTGATGCATCTTCTTACAAATCTCCCGGCCATCTGAGAAGACAAGAGTCCTACTCCCTTCCATTTGAAAAGCTGTAAAAGACCAAATTATGGACAAATGCCTTTGGGCTTTAACTGAGAAATTGCAATACAGAATCCCAAACTGTGTAATTTTGGAAATGTTCACTCTCCTAATGAACAAAATGGTGCTGTAGCCTCACCAGGAAAATCTAGATAGTTTGCGAATATTTCTTTTCTAGCCTTTAGCACCTCACTGCCCATTTTTTGCACAACCTTATTAAGTCAACCAACATTACAGAGATAGTGGAAAGCATTACAATGTACTGTAACCCCATCCTCTCTTTTTGTCACGTTAACATTGTGAAGAACTTTTGGCCGCAACATTACTGAGCTATCTAAGTTCCATTAGCCACTGACTGTCTGCACCTGTTAACCAGCATTAACATTCACAGAATATGTGAAGAAACATGGCCCTAACCCATCCTCCTAATGCTAATTACTACAGCTTGCCTTGTCCAAAACAATTGCTAAAAGCAATTAACGTTAAACCACTCTCTGTATTACATCATGGTGAACAGCTGTAATGCTACGCTATCATTAACTTTCAAAAAGGTAATGGGAATGTCTAACATTACCGCGAGCTTTAGTTGTATGCTAAAGTAATGCTATCTACTCAGGTGCGCGTCTAGGTTAGCATCACTTATCCAGCTAGCTAACCCTAACTCAGAGCCTCAGATAAGATGCAGACCCAGAGAATTATAGAATAACCTCAGTCCATATTTCACAGCCAACATTAACACATTACACTAGTAGGGTAACGCCAACACTGAGGAAATACATGAAGTACATTCACTGTTGAAGCCGTCGATATAGGTAAAGTTAATTATCACTCGCTGAGTTACTGTTTTCCAATTAATACATTTTGGAGAGCTCCCTGTCTAAATATCACAAACTCAGCCAGGCATTTTCAGCAGCATTAACGCTAAATAGTGCTGAAAGCTAACTTACCAGTGGTCATTTGGTTTCCTCGCCTCAGCACTCCGACTCCGCTGTCACAATCCAAAGCTCAAAGCAACACAACACGTGTTGAAATAGTAATAACACAAAAAGTGTGTAGGATATGAACACATCCCTTCTGAGTGTGTGGTTTCTCTGTAACAGCCTCTGTAAGAGGCTTATTTTTTTATTAACAAGAGGAGCTGGTGAGATAATGGCTGTTTATAGCTGTTTTGTGATAAGTAATAACCGGAAGTAACTTGTTTCACAAACGTTCCACAACAATAAACAGTACTATAAACTGATCAAATGTACAATGTGTTATTCTTTAATTAATAAGTATTGTTAGCCCTGAATAATTGCTGTGATATAAGAGGAATAAAATAGTCGTTGATTTATATTCATATAATCATAAGTATATTCACACCTCATTGTGTTTTATTCCTTACTTAAAGCACTCATTGGTCTAATTCAGTGATCATATGGTACTGTAAGTATGGAAATACCAAGTGCCTAAGTTGCGCCTCATCAAAAACTCAGCAAAGACAGTAACCTGAGCTCACTGCACTACCATACACCCAGTTTTATTGCTGAGTTAACTAATTATTGGCTTTATTATTAATACTGTAGATGTGGTGGAATGAACAGAAAGCAGCTATGTTGTATATGTATAGTTTATGTGGTGTCTTTCATGTTTTAAACACCATATCCGCCCAGTGAAATTGTTGACAAACACCAGGAAAAAGAAGAGTCTATAAACCTTGTATTCAATTAGGTTATGATGCACTATTAATTCCAAAGAGAAAGTATGATTTATGTGCAAGGCTTTTAGCATTCAATTAAACTAAAGTTGATTTGTATAGCAATTTTAACAACAGAACGCTTTACAGTAATCCTGGGGTAGATTACATCCATAATGAGCAAAGTCAGAGGTGACGGTGGCAAGGAAAAACTCCCTGAGACATCATGAGGACAAAATCAGGCTGAAAGAAGACTCTATCTTGTTCTGGGTGACCCGGCTTGTGGGATTATAAATCAGTACTCTTCTACAAATACATACAAACAGTGTGTATGTTTAGCATGTATAGCCGGTCTAAAGCCATCGAGATAAACAATATATGACATGAAATTTAACAAGAAGCGTGTGTCAAATTCTGCTGTGTGTTGATCCACAATACATGACTGCAAATTCATCAAGCATTTCAGAGGAGTACAACAGAAGCCACATTTTCCAGCCAAAAAGCTGCATTCATTAGAACCTTCTACACAAATTTCCGATTTGGATAAACGTGTCATTGTGTCAGTGCAAGCATTTTATCATCATCTAGACAAGCCGATGTCTTTAGCAAAAAAAGGAAAGGACAGTATTGTTTGAAGGTGTATTCAGTGGAAAACAGATAATCGCATTGCTCCCTAAAGGAATCACAAGCCAGTGACCTTATGAACACGAGTTGATGACCTGTGAAATGCTTCAAATTTGGAGAATATGTTTGTAGTCCATAAGCTTTGTACATGAATTTTAAATAGGTTATGATTTATCAGCAGGTTGTTAACTCTGACAGTAACACCTGGATGGCATTAGCTCTAAATGGATTTATTTATTTTTGCTTTGGGGTTGAGTGGCAGCCCATGGCACAGGATTGCACAGGTAGATCAAAGAATGGATTCCAGTAAATATCAGCAAATTCTGGAAGCAAATGTGACACAGACAGTCAAAAAAGCCCAAAGCTGACAAGAGGCTAGCTTATACAACAGGACAATGATCCAAAACATACCTCACAATCTACTATAAACTACTTCAAGAAATGCCCTTACAGTCCCTTGACTTTTTAAATATGCAGTGCTCCTAGCTGGCTACAAAAGGCATTTAAAAGCTGTGATATCTGCCAAAGGGGATGTTACTATGTACTGACTTAGTAGGGTGTCCAAACTTGTACACATGCCAAAATGACTGTTTTTATAAGTTCCTCAAATAATGTAACTGTGCATTAACATTTGCAGAAAAACCAAAAATATTTTGTATGCAGAGCTTGTGTTTTCTTCTATTCGCTTGAAAATCAGCTAAATATGTCATTTGGCCAGAGGTGCCCAAACTTTTGCAAACTTTTGCAAACATAAGGGGGTCTGTGAAAATGTTTTTTGTTTTTTTTTTGTTTTTTACATTTGAAGGGGTTTCGGGCTGCAGAGCAGAAGATATTTAGAAAATTTGATCAGATATTATCTTACATGTCATAGGGAAATAAATCATTCTCTAGAATTCATGCTTTCGATCTACATCCATGACTAACATGTATGGAACTCACAGGTGTGCATCTGTGTGTGCTGTGCATGTGTGTGTGTTGTGTATGTGTGTGTGTGTTGTGTATGTCTGTGTGTATGTGTGTGTATGTGTGTTTGTATGTGTGCGTTGTGTATGTGTATGTGTATGTGTGTGTGTGTTTGTGCATGTGTGTGTGTTGTGTATGTCTGTGTGTGTGTGTGTATGTGTGTGTTGTGTATGTCTCTGTGTGTGTGTGTGTGTGTGTGTGTGTATGTCTCTGTGTGTGTGTGTGTGTGTGTGTGTGTGTGTGTGTGTGTGTGTGTGTTTG
>JANDJT010000168.1:7022625-7040394 GCA_024331685.1 Stegophilus panzeri
AGGAGAAGACTCAGAGCTGTTATCTTGGCAAAGGGAGGTAGCACAAAGTATTGAATAAAAGGGTGCCAATAATTGTTTAATTGTCTATATTTAACAACGTTGCATGTTTTTTTTTTCATAAACCTGTGTTTTGTTTGCAATTGTTTGATATTCAGGAGAGCGGAGTATTTTTGTGAATTTTCTGAACAAAAGATGAGTAGGTTAAACAATAAAGACAATTTTTCACAGCCTGCTTTGCTCATATTTGCCAAGGGTGCCAATATTAGTGGTGAGCACTGTAATTGCTGACTAAAATACCCAACTCTGATTCTTCCATTGAATACAAAGAAAATGCAAATGTTGCAAGTTTTACTTGTAGATTTATTTCATTTCAAGATAAACTTTATAGTTCTGTTCTTTTAAACTGGAATGTTATGTCAAAGCTCATCTGGGACACTTCTATATGATTTAAGAATGTAAAGAATGTGTCTTATGCCAAAAATACTATTTGTATGGTATGTATGCTTAATCTGTTTTGACCTTGGAGCATCTTTTCAGGAACGGTACATACAAAATCGAGGTAGTTACTTACACAGGGAAATTAACCAGTGTTCAACAGCATCCGCAGCCCATTTTAGATTTAGTGGTTTTAACCACACTTGGTTGGAAAAGGAACAGCAACCAACGGATTTCCAGATTCATGCTTTCAGAAAATAGCCATGAGCTTTAACAGAAAGTACATAAACTGAGAGACATGCAAGAATGTGTGCATCTGTAAAGCAAGCTTTTTTAAGCTGACACAGCATTTTAACGATTCACCATGTCCCTAGCCATGGCAACACCAAGCCCTGTCCAAGCAGCTTAAATCCGTTCTCATGAGCCCAATGGCACAGAAGCAATCTGTAGCACTAAGCTGAGGGCCTCAGATTTGGGATGGTGCCAGTGAAGCTCAGTATTTTAGTGTGCAGTCAACACAAGAATGAATTGCTTATCTGCCTTTGGACAGACCTCCTTGATTGCCGTTGTTTTAAGACTCACCAATATGCAAACCAAAGAGGGCATGGAAGGGTTAGTTTGGGTTAGTTTTTTGCCTGATTGGATGTTGTGGGACTGAGTTGGTATAAGAGACATTGTTGCAGATCAGTCTGGTTCATTAGGTTTGCATCTGTGGAATTTGTTATATTGTGGCCTTAGCTTTATCACATAGTCAGAAGAAATAAATGGCAGGAAGTTGCCTTTACTAAAAATTGCCCATTGGAATTGTTTGCCAAATTCCCATGAAAATTTCCAGTGGCATCACATGTTGAATTAATAATCATTACATATGGGATTTTAATGGGAGGGTTTATTTGATGATTATATGATAAACTTATAATCCAGTTGACTTTCCATAGGCAACAATTGGAATTATTTGTTTTTAATGGGGTTTCTACTAGAAATGTAGTGATTAATCAATTAGATTAATTGTATTACCCAATATACAATATCTGTATATTACATTCTAAATATATTGCATCTTATACAAATGTAATTGGCGATTATCAAACTTTAATAAAGTCCTATGGCATTCTACTGGTTTTATGGGAATTTTATGGGTGCCATGTTAATCCCAAAGACATTCTGGTCTATAGGTATCCTTCATGGCAGGCTAAGTGGGAGTACTTTTCATATAACTCTTTGAATTTATATGAAGTTATAAACTTCATGGATTCCAATGGGAATTCCATGGGAATTCTCCTTAAGGGTGTCAGATACTCAGACATATTTGTAAAGCTGCCTGGAGTTAAACAATAAGGAAGCAAAAACGCAAGATGAGATCAATGATGAGACTTTGCATAAGATGTTTTACAGCTGTGTTTACTAATGTGGCTTTGTGCATTCTTAAACAAGAGAGCTCAAATCATGCTGTTCAAATCATAGGTCACAGAATTGTAATTTTAGAATGTGGCATTGTTAAAAGACATTTGGGTGTTGGGTCTTACCACTAATCACCTGGGAACTGTAAGTACATTGTGAGTATCTCTACAATCTCTCCATTCAGCCCTTGTTCGGAGAAAATGGCCACATCCTGTCTATGCCCAACCCAATTGGTTTTCTGGTCCAAAGAGACCAACAGGTATTTCTCAATTTCTTCACACAGTACATCTCTGAATGCCATTCAGTAACAGTATGTCATACCAAGAATGTCATACAGAGACATTCTGTAGTTGCAAATTATGATGTTAACTCTCTGTGTTCAGATGTTAGTAACTCTGAGCCAGATACAGGCTACACATGGAGCAACGTGGACACTGTTGATTCTCCAGGTAAGATACTATGTTATTCAGGGAGTTGGGAGAAGAGGCATTAAATCAACATTCATCTGCATCAATATCTGTATGTCACTGTGGTCAAACTTCATCCATGCAGATGTATCTGTTGCTCATTTGGACTGTCATGTTGTAAGTATATGTTTTCAAGATGTCTTAACATAGCTCTGCCTGTGTGCTGCCCATATGACTTTCATGCTGTATGCATATACATATGCTGCTTCTATATAACATGAGCCATATGGGCTTATTGATGATTCATGTAATTGAAGAGCAGGTATGGAAATGGATTTGAAATCCATTTTTCTATTAGTTGTTGTTTTTTCTTAAAGGTCGCACATTCTACATTTTTGGTCCACTTATTGTAAATCAAAAATGTTTTTTTAATGTAAAAAAAGTCCTAAATTTTTACATGACTATCCCTCTAAATTAAACAGCCTGTTTTTGTTACTGTCCATTTAAAACTGTTATATGTAAATTACCGTTGTTCTAATTGAATAGTTGCCTTTGAAAAAAAACTGCTCAAAACTGTTAAAAAAAACCTGTTAAAAACAATTTAAAAATAAGCTAAAAGCAATTGATGATAGCTAGTTATCATTAGAACATTCAGAATGGTGCATACTTTGTAAGATAAAGCTGCCTCATAATCAGTGGTCATACTGAATAACCATAAACAGAAAAAGTATGAAAATTAAATTATAGTACTTGTGGAATGTGGGTCTGCTGTCTGGTAAAATGTTGCCTTAACGTTGACATAACCTGTCCTGTATTGTGCCTCATTGAAAATGCAGCTCATTTTTAGATTTTACATTTTTTATTTTAAACTGAAATGCTCAGGAAACGCAGATAAAATAAACTTCAGCCACATCATTTGTCTGGAAAGGTGTCTGGAACTGGCTGAAAAAGTGAATGGGTGGGGCTAACCTGTTTTAAAGTGAACAGGGATGGGACTAACCTGCTGTAGAGTGAATGGATGGAGCTCACCTGCTGTAGAGTGATTGAGTGGAGCTCACCTGCTGTAGAGTGAATGGGTGGAGCTAACCTCCTGTAGAGTGAATAATGAGTCTTTATTGATCACATATAGTGATCACACAGTGAAGTTCATTTCCTTGCATACCCCGGCATGTCAGAAAGTTGGGGTCAGAGTGCAGGGTCAGCCATGATACAGCAAAGCAGACAGGGTTAAGGGCCTTGCTCAATGGTAGCAGCTTGGCAGTGCTGGGGCTTGAACCCACAGCCTTCCGCTGAGTAACCCAGAGCCTTAACCGCCAAGCCACCTGGTGGTGGAACTAACCTTCTGTAGAGTGAATGGGTGGAGCTAACCTGCTGTTGAGTGAATGTGTGGAATATTTAAATGTGTTTGTTGCTGTGACATTGAAGAAGCAACAAAGCCAAAATGAGTTGTTTTTGCAGCTTCACAAATCAACCTTATGGACTGGGAAGTGAGTGGTACATTTTAAAACATGTTTAACAACATTAAACTATATTAAGCTCTTTTATTTCAGAAAAATTTGGGGCTCCATGAAAGCAGCCCTTAAATCAGATCAGTCACAGACATTTTGTGCATGTTTCCCCCAGTGCACAAGGCTGAACTGTGTCTGAAATACCTGGCTCTTTCCTTACAGCTTCAGACCCAAGACCAGAAATATCAGAGTATGAGCGCTGGTACTTTGGACAGTATCGTAAGTGATCTTTCATTTTTGAGTCAAAAAGGTGTTTCAGTATTCAATAGTTAACATATTACAGGTCAGTGTAGAATATCGTATGGCTTAAACATTTATTTAAAGGAGTCATATCATGATTTCTAATGTTTTCCTTTTGTTTGTGTGTGTAATGTATCTGTTTCTGCATGTATAAGTTCTGTAAAGTCACAAAGCTCATAGTCTCCCCCAAAGGGATTTATTTTATCTAACAGAGAACACTGCTCCAGACCTGTCCAAAACGTGTCGTATTAAGTCTAGATATCACTTCCGTAACATGTCTTCATCACAGCGTGCACTGTCAGCATAATCCCGCCCAAAGGCAGACGCGAAGTGAGAAGGCGAGGCTTCAGTGAATTCAGGCGCCATGTTGCGGAGACGCTGTGTGTTTCGATGTGAAAGCAAAACCTCTTTGTTTAGCCTTCCGAAAATGGACAAAATTAGGAATCAGTGGTTAATGTTTATTTATAATGCTGTTCCTGAGCAGTACAACCCCGAACGTTTGCTTGTGCACAGCACATTTTATGGAGGACAGCTTCCTGAACCTGGGTGAGTAAAAGGCAGGCTATACACGAAGGTTACTCCTGAAAAGTGGGGCAATTTCCACTTTGCTTGGACAATCTTGTGCTTCTGAATCAGAACCAGTAAGTATGTTTGATTATTTTATGAAGTATCTTCTATTGATTGTCCAAATATGGAGTTTTGTGTTGTGGCCCAGGGCTCAGTTGTAGATCTCTGCTAATGTGCTCGCTAAAGTTTGCTAAGTTGCCTCAGTTTTTTAGGGTTTATTTGTATGTTGTGGTCTGACAGAGACGTTGATTGTAGCTTCTGTTGTGATTATATCTCAAAACGGTTTATATCAATCAAATCACAAGAATCTTAGCTTTCCAAAGATATATCACATGAGTACCTACATACACACAGAAGCTGTGTACAGCACAGTTAGTCCTGCTGGCGGGGTCGGGAATTTACATAAAATCTGAAAGGTAAGAGAGTTACAAAATAAAAACTTACCGCTGTGAAACGTTCTGCTCAAGTCGTGTTTGTAAAGTTGGTTCTGCTTGATCATCCACGTTTTCTGAATCTGACTCGTGCTCGAAATGAGATGGTAAAACCGACGACATGTTGCTTAGGAGCTTAGAATTGCTTTAGAAGCCTTGGAGGCTGAATAACCCAAGGGGCGTTACATTTCCGACACACACTTGAGGTTTTTGGCCAATCACAACGCAACAGGTCAGCTGGCCAGTCAGAGCACTCTGGGCTTTTCGGAAGGCGGGGCTTTGGAGAAATTGGAGCATTTCAGTCAGCCTGGGAATAGAGGTACTACAATAATGTACAGTTTGTGACTTTTTTAACATTAAAGCATGTTAACCTATTCTAGTACTCCCAATAAACAAAATAATTAACATTTAAAAATGTTTAAAAATCATGATGTGACTCCTTTAAGCCATATTCATCATAAAAATTATTATGGATTTATGGTGTTTGAGCATACCATGTACTGAAAAATGTCTGAATGAGGTACATATTTGTACAGGTTTAAGCGTATCCTGGCAACATAAAAACAGTGTTTGCTTCGCATCTTTGATGCAGTGTTTTCTTTGATACTGACTTTAAATTAAATGGTGTGCAAACACCCACCCAGGCATATCTGTATTTTGTTCGGCTTATTTTTAGCTCTGAATGCTTAGCACTTAGTAAACACGCTATAAATAATAAACAAACCATAAATGCACTCTGCCACCAAAAGGCATTGGTAAGTCCTCTTAGTATTTAGTTCTTCTAAATTAAAGGGCAGGATGTACAGCCTTTGTGATACTGCCAAGCCATCCAAGCTACAAGGATCTGAGTTTTGGAGCGGTAAACACTGGCACTGTTTTTGTGCACACGCCCCTGCACATAAACTGTTAAATGTGCAAAAGCAGAGGAGTAGCCATCTTGTTTCCATTGAAGAAACAAGACCAGGAGCGTGTAACACCTTTTGGTATTTTTGCATTCCTTATGCTTGCATTTCTATTCTCAGCTCCTCAACCAGCAGATACAGACAGTGGACCCAAGCACCTCCCTGAAACTCTCCATACGAGAGGTACGTGATTGTGTCACCAAAATGTTAAAAACTGATTTCGTACACAAGTACATCTTACCTAGCATTGTGTATTACTCTCTGGAGCACAATTCATAAACCAATTCATAAAGGTCAAATCTGTGTGCCTGTGAAAATCTGGGGATACAGGTGTGGTCTTGTTTTATACATACCATAAGTCAAAAAGTGAGTCCTACTGCATTTTATGGATGAGTTTTGGCATATGCGTAAAAAATAGTTCTACTTCATATTTCACATCATAACATCCACATTCTTGGCTTCCTGAGTCCTCAGTATTAGGTCATTTCCAAAGGTTTGAGTCTACCGATCAACTGTGATCAGAATGTATTCATCAAATTGTCGTTTTCTATAAACAGTATATACAGTATTTCATTGTTCACTAATGTACACATAATTTGCTGAAAAGCAATAGTGATGATAATGTATAAATGAGTCATGTTGTGATCTAAATGCTACCATTTGGACTATAGAAACTACCTGTAAAGTTCTGTTAAGTAGAAAACATGCAGAGAAATGATGCGTAAGAGAAAGTATAAATAATGTGTCAAAATCTTACTCAGTTAAAAGTGGAAGTATCCAGACAAAAATGTACTGAAGTTTCAGGTGGCAGAGATGGTGACAATTGCAGAGTCATCAGTAATCGGGAGAATATGAATGTGACAATCAGTGTGGCGTGTGCGTGCTGTAGTCTAAGGTGGCCATGTTTCTAGGCGGAGGTGCATTGTGGGAAGTGGAGTTCAGTGCAGATTCTGATGTGACCATGACATAAAGTAACTAACTTTTAAATGCCCTGAAGTATTAAAAATGAAAAAGTAAATGTTTTTAACTGATAAAATTAAATAATGTTTTCATGTAAAAACTAACTTTGTTTATGTATCTGAAGCTGTTATAAGCAACTACACCATTTTGCCTGAAAACACTGCTCAGTGTTTGTAAGTTTGCTTGTCATATCTATTACTAATGCTATGTAGTTTGCTAATCCATTATTCGTAATATCCTGTAAATAACCAATGTTTACCTTTAGCTAGAATTTGTTTTGCTGTCTAGCTAATTATGTTAGCTACTGGAATCGATGCTAGATCTAACCTGGCATTAGCAAAAAAAGAGGCTAGCTTAATTAAATATATCCAGTTAATGTAAGCAAATTAGCGAAACTTACTTCAACAGCATTTTTCTAATTAGATGGTGTTCATGCCTTACAGGGAGGCAGAGGAGCCTTTGATAATTGTTTTTTTCTACAATGGTGAACTAGTGATTTATAAGGTCTAAATTAAAAAATGTAAGGTTTTTTGTAATGGTTTTCAGGGAGTTTTGTTGTGATTCTTGTTGCCAAAAACGCTTGCTTTAGCTGCAGCTTTTTTCAAAGTTTGTGATGCAATTTGTAGAGTCTTTTTTTGTGATTTTTGTGGAAAACTATTTGAATTGGCGAAATTGCAATTGCACGAAATTGTTTTGCATGGTCTTTCTCAGTGATGTTTGTTGGTAAATGAGACCTTTTTAGTTGTACTCATGTTCGACGCAGGTGAACTGAAGAGGGTTTTGGCTGTGTTGTGATGACGTCACATGACGTGTCTTGGCCCAAATCTGTGGAAAATCTGCAGACAATCTGCAGTAATTTGGAAAAATTGCTGTCTCCTCCAAATATTGCAGAGTTTGTTTGATTTTGCATTCATTTCTGCGATGGCAAAATCGCAAAATCCTGGAGGTACTGAAGAGCATTTCAATAACATGCAAGTAAAGTGTTAATACTTTACCCAAAATAATGTATAAGTATAGTAACAATGTATAATAACGCTAGTATTTTCCACCTGTTCTGATAAGTATTGACTGAGTAAAATGAAGTATTTGTTTTTGATATGAATCTTGGTAGTGGACTCCATATTGCAGCATTCAGCTTGTTGGAATTGCAAAGCTCTGCTCATTGGCTGAATTAAGTGTTAAAGAAGCCACCAATTTATCATGCCATGTCTGAAACTGTGTAGTGCTCTACTTTGGGAATCAGTTTTTTTTTGTTGTTTGTTTTGTTTTGTTTTGTTTCGTATTGTTTTTTTGTCCAGAAAAATAATGGAGTATATTCAGTGCACGTTTTGATGCACCACAATAGGTCACTTGCCTAGTAAATAGTGAATAGTTTGGATTTTGGATGTTTCAACACGACTACTGTTGCAGAAAAATGTATGAATTATGAAGTGCATGAAATCATTTACACTGTGAATTAATTTGTCTTTTGTAGTCCTGTATTAGTGTCCTAGTTCTCCTGAGACAAGTATTAGGAATAGTGAGTGAGAAGCAAAATTAGACACAGTGACAGTGTTTAGTTTGTCACACACAGTTGTACCAGTGTCACACTTTCATGTGAGCTTCTGTTGAGATATTGAGACCTCTGTTCATCTTGGATGCTTGGTGCCATGATGTGATCTGTGTGATGTTAATGTCACAGTGGAGCCAGTGGAGGTGTGGAAGCCAGAAGGGAACCCGTTTGATTTAGGTGAGGCAGTTCGCTTGGTTTGCTTTCTCTTTCTCGCTCATTTACTGCAACATTTTCCTTCTGGAAAGGCCCAGAGCTTATACCAGGGATTTCATATCATGTAATTATAACTCATTATAACAGGTTGATTTGCTCCTCTAATGTGATAAAAATTAACCGAACTGATCTCAATACATTCTGCATTTGTGTTAATTCCACATAAAACATTTCTCCTCCTCCCTAGACCTCAGTGACCGAGGGAAAGACCCCTTACTCAGAGTTCCAGATACTCAGGGAAACACAAGTAGGTTCACTCTAGTTCTTTCAGTATCTCTGAATTCCTGTAACACATGCATACTTACATGGAATGCCTTTGATGTTGACCTTCAGTTACAACAATGATAAGATATTGAACACTGCAAACAGACACCAATGAATTCCTGGATAATTGGGTCATTTATTTTTAAAATTGTGTATTAATGAAACAGCCTGCAGCAGGAACCATTCTATTCCAAAAATCCATGCCATCCCTCCAACCATCTAGTTATCCATCCATTTTCACTACTTTTTGCTATATTTATACATTCAAGGTTAATCTTAAGTTGCTCCACTGGCTGAAACGTATCTCAGAGTCTACAGTACATGGATATGCTTGTATCTTTTACTGCAGACTGTAAAGTTGACATCGCCTTCCTCATGGATGGCAGCTGGAGCATCGGCAAGCGTCGTTTTAAGATCCAGAAAGACTTCCTGTCTGAGGTTTCCCAAGTCATTAATGTAGGCATAAATGGCCCAATGATGGGGATCATCCAGTATGGGTAAGCCACCCTCTTTTTGTCTACAAATGTAACTTAAATGTAAATCTTTAGTGAGAATATGAAGAAGATATTGGCAAGAGAACATAACCTAAAGTGGTGCTTGAAAGTTTGTTAGAATGTTCTATATTTCTGCATAAATATGACCTAAAACATCATGGGATTTTCAAACAAGTCCTAAAAGTAGACAAAGAGAACCCAATTAAACAAATGAGACAAAAATATTATACTTGGTCATTTATTTATTGAGGAAAATGATCCAATATTACATATCTGTGAGTGGCACAAGTATTATCGGATTATCAGTTCATTTGAAATTAGAGTCTAGTGTTAACTAGCATGCAAGTTATTCTACCAAAAATGGTTAAAGAAAAATAAAGTTAATGTTTTGGAATGGCCAAGTCAAAGTCCTGACCTGAATCCAATAGAAATGTTGTGGAAGAACCTGAAGCAATCAATTCACGTGACGAAACCCAACAACATCCCAGAGTTGAAGCTGTTCTATAAACACAAGATACTGAAAGCAAAGGTTCACATACTTTTTCCACTCACAGATATGTAATACTGGATCATTTTCCTCAATAAATAAATGATCAAGCATTATATTTTGTCTCATTTGTTTAATTGGGTTCTCTTTATCAGCTTTTAGGAAATCTGATGTTGTTTTAGATCATATTTATGTAGAAATATAGAACATTCTAAAGGGTTCACAAACTTTCAAGCACCATTGTACAGTATATTAGTTCTTTTTTTTTCTTTCTGGTTCACAAGGGATGATCCAGTGACAGAGTTCAGTCTGCGCCAGTTCTCTAGCTCCAAAGACCTCAAACCTGCCATTGACAAGATTATTCAGAAAGGCGGGCTCTCCAATGTGGGTGAGTGAAACATAGATCTGATTTTAATTTAATAAAGCCACTACTCGCATCACATAGGAAGCAACAGAGGTACTAAAAAGCATGGAAGTATCTATAGTAGTATACTTCAAAAAAATTATCAGTAAAGCAAAATAAATTCTGGACTAATTACTTGCCAATAGAATAATAACATTATTAATATAGCAAGGGTGGTTGACGGTAGATTGAGTCTTAAATGATTAAATAACAAATTTAAGCCATCATCGCATCTGCTACCAAAATGCATGAGCACATCATATTTATCATCATAATTGTACAGATCATACAGTGAGTTTATTTGGTGTATTTCCTCAACCCATTGTAATAAATTCCTGGCTCTGATACTGCTGGTTATCTCAAAGTTACAGAGTGGTCTCTCTACCTACCTATCCACATGGTGAGACGTCAGCAATTTGGAAACCTGTCAACTTCTAATGAGACCAAGACTAAATCATGCACGTGCTGCCTTGTGCGATTAACTGGTGAATTTGGTCACGTAGTTTCCCACAAAGAAGCTGTCATGGCCCTCTAGGATTTGAAACCCCCTAGCTATTTCCACTGGGTCAGTGCATTTTGACAGCTGATTATCCACAATTAAAAATCAACGGGGATTAGATAGTTACTCACTGCAGAAGCATTGCATTCTTGGAACTAAACAAGAAACTTGAGCAGCAGCTTATTTTAAATTCGACATCGGCGAAACATTATACTTTCTCTATCTCTCTCTCTCTGCAACATAAGCATGTGAATGTGTAAAGGCCACAATTATCACTTGGATTTCACTGACACTGCCCATATCTACATAAGCGAGGTTGAATTAAATCTAAAATTGAAATGGGAACTGTTAAGTAAATTACAGGGCTGCCACTAAACACTGGTGATTTTGTTTCTGTTGACCAAATGTGGATTTTTTTCCACTTACTTAGCTTACATCTGACATTGTGTTTCAGACATTATGTCCATGTCTCACTTTAATGTAAGCCAACTGTGTGGTTGTTTTCCCTGATATAACTTACCTGCTCAAGACCATCAATAAATAATGAGCTGAATCAGTCAGAAGTAGGGAAAACAGTAGTGAACCTACTGTCTGGTAAACACAGAGGAGTGGAGTGTGATATAAGTATCCTTCAGTTAGCTAAATTATGGCGTAACTAAGTGCCTATGAACTTTATGCCTGTATTAGAACATGCACATTATTGTTTGTTCTCATAAAGTAATGCAGCTATGCACTTTTCTGTTTGTTGCAGTGCTAAACAACTCAGAATAGATATTACCAATGGGCTCATTAATAAAGCCAACTGCTAATATTGTTCCCAGTAGTGGCTGACTACTGTTAGGTATCTTAAGCAGCTATTAAAAAACACTGAATGTTTTACGTGGTGGCATAGCAGGTAGCACTGCTTCCTCACAGCCCCAGTTTCCCCAGTTTGATCATGAGCACAGGTTGCTGTCTTTATGCAGCTTTGTGTGTTCTCCATATGTCCATGTGGGTTTCCACCAGGTTCTCCAATAGGTGCAAGTAGGTGGACTGGCTACTCTAAATTGCACCTAGGTGTAAATGATTGAGTAAATGTGAGTGTGTGTGCATGGTGTCCTGTGATGGACTGGCATCTCATTCAGTGTGTGTTCCTGCCTCACCTAGTGATCATAGGATAGGCTCAGGATCCCCTGAGACCCTGATCGTAATAAAGTGGCTACTGAAGATGAAGATGAATATATTACACATTGGCTAGTGGAAACTACCATTACCAAGATTTCATTACCAAAATACAGCTTTAGAATCTTTTTCACATAAACAAAATGTTAGATTTATTGTAATGTTTGCTTACTGTGAAACATTTGTGAAAAATCTTGCTACCTATGATTCAGTGCTTTCCTGCTTGCTTTCACTCTCTGTTTGAGTTAATCATTTTCCAGTGCTATGGACCTTCAAAAAAAAAAAAAAAACAACCAACCAAACAAACAAACAAACAAAAACCATACTGCACCCCATCTGAAACAACAGGTCTGTGTATTCAGACTGGTATTGTATTGACTGGATATTTGCTGCCTCCTTGTGGTGATTTAGGGACAGCCCTTTTTTACATCAACAAGCATTTCTTCAGCGATGCTAATGGAAACCGAGGTGGGGCACCCAATGTCGTTGTGGTGCTGGTGGATGGCTGGCCTACAGACAAAGTGGAGGAGGCTTCAAGATTGGCACGGGAATCAGGCATCAATATCTTTTTTGTTACCATTGAAGGCCCAGATGACAGCGAGAAGCACAATGTGGTTGAGGCCAATTTTGTGGACAAGGTAATCTACATCTATATTAATGGTGTAATATAACGCTACAATCTGTATCTGTTTAGTGCTCCAAATATCATTAATCATTAAACCTAAAGAAGTTGTTGCCTAAACCAGAAGCATTGTTTTGGGGGTTTTTTTGTTTGTTTGTTCTGGATCTACTTGATCTAACAGGTAATGGACCTCAGCTACATCACTTGAGTTCATAATTGGTCTCAACCAGAGAACATGGACCAGTTTTTCCAATCACGCTAAGCAATTATTATTCAGTCCCCATCGCAGAAATGAACGCAAAATCAAGGAAACTCTGCAATATACGCAAGAGCTTGCAATTTTTCTAAATTACCACAGATTTTCCCACAGAGTAGGGCCAAGATGCGTCATGTGACGTCATTACAATGCACATTCAGCCAAAGGCCCCTTCGATTCACGTGCGTCGAACATGGGTACATCACTGCAAAAGACAATTTAGTGCAATTGCAGTTTCACCAATTCAAGTAGTTTTCCGCAAAAAAGCACACAAAAAAAAATCAGAAATTGCGTCACAAATTTGAAAAAAGGGATCAATGTTCATAGGTTTCAGTGCAGAAAAAATTGCAAATGTCATTATTTTTATGTTTAATTCTATTCTACCAGGCTGTGTGCAGGACCAATGGCTTCTTCTCACTGCCAGTGACCAGCTGGTTTGCTCTACGTAAGGCAGCACAGCCTCTGGTGAAACGTGTGTGTGACACAGACCGGCTCGTATGCAGCAAGACATGCCTGAATGCCAATGACATCGCCTTCGTCATTGACGGCTCAAGCAGCGTAGGTACCGGCAACTTCCGTACTGTGCTGCAGTTTGTGGCCAACGTGACGCGTGAGTTTGAGATCTCCGACACGGATACACGCATTGGTGCTGTGCAGTACACTTATGAGCAGCGACTCGAGTTTGCCTTTGGCCAGCATAACACCAAAGCTGATGTCCTTAATGCCATTCGCCGCATCAATTACTGGAGTGGCGGTACTAGTACGGGTGCTGCCATCACTTATGCTGCTGAGAAGCTCTTCAGCAAGTCCAAGCCAAACAAGCGTAAGATCATGATTGTCATCACAGATGGGCGCTCCTATGATGATGTGCGTGCGCCCGCTCTGGCAGTGCACCGCTCAGGTAAGTGTTACAGAACACAGTACGTCTTACAATCTATGGCATTGTTTGAAAACCTACTGAAAGCAGCTGTTAGTGAAGATTCTACAGTTTTGGCCAATGCAAAATAACCATCTGTATCTGTATCTGTGTAGTGCTCCAAATATCCATATTTGTATATGATACTGTGTAAGCTGGAAGCTTTTTTTGGTTTAGAAACCTAGAACTATGCCCCTGGAAAGACTGGAAAACACCAGAGGTCGAAATGCCAGAACTGTCAGCATGGTCTGTGATTTCTGGCTCTGACAGTACTTCAACCTCAGCTACATCATGCAATTTCATAATTGGTCTCAGCAAAAATTATTTATATATGTACCTGCTCCCGACCTTTTTAACAAATTTTTAAGGTTTTGTTTCCCAAAATGTAAACGCACTAGTTGTCTAATATGAACCACCAAGACCCTGACCAGGCAGTTAATAACCTGTAAATGTGTTACGAAGCGCCACATATTCATGTTAATTAATGTGATCTATGTTTATCATTCTAGATTCATATCTGACTGCTCACTTGTGCCCACATGAAAATAACAACATCCTGCTTGCGCATCTTTTTTGGTTGGACACCCTTAGTCTCAAACAGATGCCATGTGAACCTTAAAAAAAAAAAAAAGTTAATAATTCATATAAATAATTCATATCTATATTTGACACTTTTGGTTTTGTTATTTATTTACACACATAATGTCTATTGACTTTATTCTTATAAATATGAACACAAAGTATATATTCATAAGCATGAACAAGCATACATGATGCAAAAAATATTCTGGGGCAAACTGCACCAGGTGTCATAATAAAAGATGTTGCCATGGGTTGGGAAGATTTCATGCAACAAGTAGCTTCCTAAAGTTCTTAGGGATAACATTATTAAACAACACTCCAATGGAAAAAGCTGCAGAGCCATAGCAAATACCTTAAACATCCCTATCATTACAGGTAGTTTGATAATATGAATGTGGAAAGTTAATGGAACCACAACTAACCGTCCCCGACATGTTCGCCACGTAAGACTTCACAACGCGCACTCAGACTAATGATAAGGAAGGAAAAAAGAGAAGCCAGCAATCATTCAAAAAGATTGCAGGACAACCTGAAAGTAGCAGGAACAACAATTACAAAGAGAACAATAAGCAATGAACTGTAACACAATCATCTCCATTCAGAGATGCGAATCTAAAAATTGCACAAGAGCATTTAGACAAATCAGAACTCTTTTAGAACAAATAGAATTTCTCTGGCAATAATTCAGCTTGTCATGTTTGGAGAAAGAAAGATTGTGTATTTGATCCCAAGAGCAGTGAAGTACAGAGTATCATGATATATGGGGCTGCTTCACTGCAAATGGTACTGGGGCATCACACATCATCAAAGGAAACATGAATGGAGCGATGTACTGGGAAATATTAGAGGAGCTTCGGCCAAGAAACTGAATATGGGGATGAAGATTTCAACAAGACAATAACCCCAAACATACAGCCAAAATAACTGGATGAAGTGAAGGTGTTCGCATGACCAAGCCAATCTCCTGACTTTATTTATGAAGTATTCTGAAATTGCAAGTCCATCAGAGGGGCCATCATAACCTTGGGGAATTAAAGATGAATTGCCAAGAGGAATGGGCCAAAATTGAACCACATTGCTGCAAAAAGCTAATTACTTCTTACTGCAGATTCCTTGATGCTGTAATTGCCAAAAATGGCTTTGCGACAAAGTTCTAATGCTGTTAATTTGTGGTGTCTGAATACGTTTTTCCTATCAATTTAGTTTTTTAAACATATCTTTGTTTATGCTTAGGAATACATACTTTTTGTTCATATATACTGTATAAGTACTAAGTAAGACATTATGTGTGTAAATGTAAAGTAGATATATGCACTGGAAGTCTATTAAATAACAAATAAAAGTGTCTGAATGCATATTTCCCCTCACTGTATATGAATGTTACTTGTATTTTGTACTTATATTTTGTTCCAAACTTACTCAGAAAGACTTTGTGGTAATAAAAAAAAAAAAAAAAAAAACAGATGGCAGTTTTGTTTCAGACCAAAGGCCAAAACCTATACTAAACTTCTGAGTTCTGAGACTCAAACCAGGACCCTTTATTAGTGCCAAGTCCAAGACAAAGACTCTAAGTATTAAGCCTTCACTAAGACTCTAAGCGCTCATTCCCAGAACAATTCTCTTTAAGTTTAGAGACCCATGGCATGACTCAGACAGTCAATGTCTATCCCACTTTAGAGGCTGACTTCAAGACCATAAACACTTATCCACGGAATATCAGTTCTTGAGACTCTGGCCTAGACTGAGTTTTGCCACCAGAAAGAAGACTCTGAGTGACTTACAGAGACCATAGTGATTCCCTGAGTGCTATCGATATTTGAAGGGTCACGTGCTTTATTACTTTAACTGATTTGTTAAGATAACAGTACAACTGAACACTGATCCACTATACTGTACAGAATCTTGAACCTCCACTTTGGTTTTGATTTCCGTAGAGATACAAAAACCATACTCTACACACTGGAAGTTTGTGTAATTGAATGTGTTTGTGGCATTGTGAATGTATGCCAATGCCAGAATGAAAGGATATGGCATAGTATATCTTATTTGAATTTGTTGTGTACTTTGGTATGTACTTGAACATAACAAGCCCACATGCATTCAGGGTTTGTTTGAAAGGCTTCTCTTAATGTTTAACTAAATGGAAGTGTTGTAACTGTTTGATCAGGTGTGATTGCTTACTCCATCGGCATTGCCTGGGCTGCACAGGATGAGCTAGAATACATCGCCACAGACCCAGACAAAGATCACTCCTTCTTTGTGGATGAGTTCGACAACCTCTACAAGTATGTGCCCAAGATCATACACAACATCTGCCACGAGTTTAACTCTCAGCCACGGAACTAAGCCAGGCATGGACAAATGGGATTGGATCAACTAGAAGCCTTAATTCCACCAGAAGTATTTTATCATGGTATTTGCAGTAATTTTACCATTACCATAAACCATTTACCATAAAAACAACAACAACAACAACACACATTAGGCCTTATTTGTGCTATTGAGGCATTATTAAGAGGAGATTTGGCCAGATTCCATTTTTTTCAAGGTTGGAGCTTTTCTTACAGCACAGAGATTTGGGACATTTGATGTTAAAGTATGTATTGTAAAGAAGCTGTGCAGCATGCAAGGCTTCAAGGAAGTCAGTTGTCTAGATGTGAGGGATGTGAGAACTTGGTTGTTAGATAACATATGATAGATTATATATTTAAATAACACAGTACTAATATAACTATTACACCTCTACAATAAAATCATACAACAAACTTTTGCTAGCTTCATATACATAGACAAAAATGCTAATTTTTTTTGCAAACAATTTGCCTAAATACAAGATTCTTGTAATAAATATGATATAGAGAAAAGTCTTGTGATGTAAGGTTTAAAATGTAAGTATGGGTTTTTGAAAGTTATTTTTGTATTATATGTGGCTCTTTCACATGTCTAGACATGTTTCTGTTCTACTCATGCAGTTGATAGATTATAATACTTTATGCATGTTAAAACTGAAAGACAATAATGCAAGATGTAGGATATGTTTCTAATCACAAAATCAACCCAGTTTCGATTTGGTTGAACATTTGGTTGAACTATTGATGATTTGACTAAGTGATTGATGAATTCTAACATTTCTGTTAATCTGCATGACTGTAAATTTCTCTACCTTCTAATTCAAACATACAATATTTTAAGATAAGATTATAAGATTTTTAATTTTCACATTTCTGTAATATTTGTTCTGTTTGTACATATGCATATTAAAATAAAGCCCATTGCTATTGACTGTGTAAGTGGCAGAAATTCCTATTTTAATGCAATTTTTAATAAAAGATGGTATTGAAAATCTGCAAGGGTGGCTGCTTCATGTATACAGTATTTTATTAACACTGACGTTATACAGTATCTCACAAAAGTGAGTACACCCCTCACATTTTTGTAAATATTTCATTATATCTTTTCATGTGACAAC
>JANDJT010000168.1:7053671-7066118 GCA_024331685.1 Stegophilus panzeri
ATTATAAGTTGCATTTTCAGTTGAATTTGGGGAAACCAGTTGAAGCATTCGTTGTGTTGAACTATTTCAATTGCTTTTGTTTGGTTTGGTCATTGCAAACAGCTGAAAGTCTGTAAATTTTGACAATAGACCTGATTTGCAATGGGGGTTGAATAATTTTGATTGTAACTGTACTAGTACAGCTGAAATCACTAAAAAGGTGCTTCATTTTTTTCCCCCAGTGTGTAGCATGTCCCTTGAATGTAATGCAAGTTGTTTTAATGAAGCAGATTTCTAAAAAGTAAACTTAATTTCTATAGTTTTGAAAAACTGCTTTTGTTGACTAACAGCAATCCTCTTAAAAAGTCCATTTTATATTTAAGCAGTTTTCAATAGATTTTATTGTGTAATGTAAGTGTCTGATTTAACATTTAACTGCTGCAGCTGTGTTACTGTATATTACTCTTAATATACCAAAAACTTATACTAATACTGGGGTGTGTGCTTATTACCATTGTCCATACATTTTCCATAATTTACCAGTTTACATAAAACATGTATGCCCGATTGTGCTTTATAAACTATTTACAGAGATGATGTAGAAGTAGTGCTGAATTTATCTGAATTAATCTTTCCTCCTTTACATAGTCATTCTTATATATGAGCAGTACAAAATTATCTTAGCTCCAATGAGCAGGATTATTTATAGATACTAGTAAATGAATAACAGATAGCGGGACTATAGTATAAGAGAATGGCAGAAGGAGGAAGCACATTTGCGCTTGTAACACAGTGAATTTTGTTTATGTTTGTAAAGTGAATGTTTACAGTGATAAATAAAATGGAGCCACTACTTTACAAATGACTTACTGGGCATTGTAATTAAATAATTCTTTTGAAAGTATTGTCTCCTGAACTCAAATAAGTTCTTTAACATCGTACATTTGCCAGAAGTAATAACTGTAAGTAGAAGACCATTAAATCAAAAACTTATCTGTGTGATGTGCTTGAGCTCTTACTAATGTGTATTTTCTGTTTTGCAGTACTTCATTTGTGGTATTCTCTACATACAGTCAGAACGCAACACCACAAAAAAGATGGTGAGTGCTCTAAGTTTAAGTTTTATGATATAGTCTTGACCCCTTAAACTTCCAGGACATGTCAATGGATCTGGAGTTACATTCCTCCCTCTCATAGTTAAAAAACATTTCTACTAGTTTCACTGTTGTTAATGAATAATATGCTTTAAGATGAATAAATGTATAATAATATAATTTCATTAATTATTGATTAAATGCAAGTTCATTAATATGAAAATTGTTTCCCCTTGCAGGTCACAATTAGTCTTGTGTTTAGTATCCTCGCAATACTGGGGACTATAATTGGTGTAATAATCTTCAGCAAAAGTTTAGTCACACATCATCATTATATGACATATCGAGATTTCAGCGACAATGAAACAGAAGTGTCCATGGAACATTATGTAAGTTATCTTCAACAGAAGACTTGTGGATAAGAATAAGATACTTGTATTTGTAGATAAGAATGATAAAAAATCAATATAATTTTGTGTAACATGAATTGAAGTGTAAAAAATTTGGACAGTATGTTTTGCACAGTAATGTAGAATAACCTCAGTCCCTCTCCTTGATGAGGGAGATTGACTACTCAAATTACGTAAATATGACTTAAATAAAATAACTTTTATTGTGTCTAGGTGAAAGTATTTCTATTGTATCTTGTAAGCTATAGTCGTTTTACAATGGATCCTGTGGTACAGAAATTCATTTTGTGGAAATTTTCTTATGGCATTATTATTTGTATGTAGAGAACATGCAGGCACCAAATAAAATCCATTGCAACACAATTCTCATTGCAAAGGCAACAGGAGAAATCAATGAAAAAATGATTTATGGCCTAGTGTACATAAATATACAGTACAAAAGCTCATAAAAAATTAACCACATGTTGTTTCTTTGCTTGGTCACATGCTTGGTTACGCCTCCCCTTATCCCAAACCAAAAGCACCAATCCAGTCAGGATTTCAGCCAATTTCTGCCCACCCTTCTATTGACTCAGTATACTAATCAGCTAGAGTTTGTGGTGCCTATTTTGGTGTTTTGCCTGCAAAATTTAATGGTTTTGGTTCAGGCCAATCAAAATGTCCCAGTGTTTCACTTCATACACAGATTTGGCCCTCTGTATCATACAGTTGTCATCCTGGAAAGGAGTGTTAGTGTTGTGTTTTGGATATGAAGCACAACAGCAACTTTAGAGTATGGCCAACAACTGATGTTCTAGTTGAAGAAGTTACATTCATTCAAGCTATTGACTGAACAATACGGCACTGCTATTAGCAGATTTGACCTAATCTCCCCCCCAAATTTTTGAATTCATAAGGTTCTGTCTGACATATTTGTTATAAGAATTTTACATGCCACTGAATAGGTCTTGAAGGCCCAAACTTGCAAATCCAAACAGCAAATCAATGTAGAGTCAAACCAGAACGGTCTAACAAAAAAAAACAAGGTGACCTTGTGTTTGTGTCTTGTGCTTGTTCATGTGACTATTTTCAGAATTCACTGAAGATTGTGGGAAACGTTGTTTGCTCCACTGTTTCAATGGAAGTGGGTAGACCTGCTTATCTGACAGAATATACTATATATTCTGTTTTAGACCAAAATATATATACAAAAGTTCAAACTTTAAAATTCCAAAGTCTCCATATACTGTAAGTAAAGTTAATAATACCTTTGTATTAATTTAACTATAGAGAAGGCTAGTCTAGAAAAAAATGCTGTAGGTATATAACATACACCTGTAGGTTATAAGCCCCAAGAAGGGATGATTTTAATCATGGCTGTTATTATTGTAAAGAACCAAACAATACAGATCCATATTGTCTTTGAGAAAGTAAAAAAAATGTATATGCTTCAAATTATGTAAAAATTAAACTACAGATTTTGTGGGTTTGTTTTAATCAACAATTTGCAACAGCCATCTAAAAAAAGTTGGGACAGTATGGAAAATGCAAAAAAAAAAGAGTCATTTGAAAATTCAGTTCACTGTGTACTATATTGAAAACACATTATTAACACACTATTTGATGTCATACTGCAACACATGGGCGTTTCTAGAGTTTGATCACTACTGGGACACAGCCCCCCCCAAGAATTTGACAAAAGTACTTAAAAAATGTATAGGGGATTCCAGGGGCATGCCCACCAACCCCCAGGGAAGAATTTTTTTGCAAAAACAGCAAAAAATCATTAAACTCTGGTGACTTTGTGAGTAGTATTTATTTATTTGTTTGTTTAGATTTTCTTTAATCATACTATGTAACAAACATTAATGTAAGTATGTGCTTCAGAGCATTTCATTAGATACATTTTACATTTTAATTTACTGTAAATTTAATTTAATTTACTGCTTTGTTAAATGCAATTCTTCAAAAATAATGGTTCCATTAAAAAAAAATACTCACCCACAGCCCAGTTGGAATATTTTAAACTTAAGTGTGAAAGGGTTAATGCTTTGACATTTTTACCATATCTGGGTATTTTGTTGATCTTGTGATTGTAGATTAAGGTCCACATTATAAAAGATTTATTTGAGCGGTAGAGAAATTAAATTCTGTAATGTAGATCATTCAAATGCAACATTTGTCCCTGCTGTCTGCCAGGAGTGAACCTGGCCTGGGTGTTTGGGGCCCTTGTGTCTTATTGGCTGACAGCTCACATTTTTGCCAAACGCTAGCTCACAGTCAGTTGGTGTGAGGGGAAAATGAATATACACCAATTTATTACCAGTAAAGGGTTGAAACTGAAACACTAACTTACTCTCGAGTTTCGTGCACTGCAAGGGGGGTGAGGCATTAGATTGAAGCTCCATTCGCTGAGAATAAAATACAACACTCCATATACTGAAGTTAAATACAATAAGATACAAAATTCAATAAGATACAAAATTACAACACTGCCAACCTGTTTTACTGACATTCAGTTACGTAGTAACAAGTTAATGATTTATCAGGAAACATTTTACTGGGGCTTGTACCAAGGGACGAGTGACGCCCCTGCTGCAACACACTCCAATAAAGTTGGGACAGTCGACTGTTTACCACTGTGTAACATCACCTTTTCTTTTAATAACACTTATTAAGCGTTTGGGCGCTCAAGACAGCAGTTGGTTAAGTTTAGCAAGCGGAATTTTCCCCCATTCATCCATTATGCATTTCCTCATGCTGTGCAACTGTATGGGGTCTTCTTTGTCTTAGTTTTCGCTTCATAATGCATCACACATTCTCAATTGAAGATAGGTCAGGACTGCAGGCAGGCCATGCTAGCACCCGCACTCTCTGCATACATAACCCTGGGCTTGTAATCCAGGTAGAATGTGGATTGGCGTTGTCCTGCTCTGGATGCAGCATATGTTACTCCAAAATGTGTAAATGTTTTTCTGCATTAATGTTGCCCTCACAGATGTGCAAGTTACCCATGCCATGGGCATTGACACACCCCCATACCATGATAGGCGCTGGCTTTTGGACCTGACACTGATAACAGCTTGGAAAGTCCTTTTCCTCTTCGGCCCAGAGAACATGATGGCTGTTTTGTCCAAAAACTGTTTGAAATGTCGACTCGTCGGACCACAAAACACGATTCTACTGTGCTACTGTCCATCTCAGATGAGACCGAGCCCAGAGAAGTCGGCGGCGCTTCTGGACAGTGTTGATGTATGGCTTCTGCTTTGTATAGAAAAGCCTGTGGATCTGTGGATGCAGCGGTGGATGGTGTTGACTGACAAAGGTTTACCAAAGTATTCCCGAGCCCATGTCAGGATATCCATTACAGACTCATGACGGATTTTAAGACAGTGACGTCTGATGGAACGGAGATCACACGCATTCAGAAGAGGTTTTCGGCCTTGCCCTTTACGCACCAACATTTGACTGGATTCCTTGAGTCTTTTATTTATATTGTGCACTGTAGAAGGTGAAATGCCCAAAATCCTACCGATTTGTTTTTGGGGAAAGTTTTTCTCAAAGTGTTGGATTATTCACTGATGCATCTGTTGGCGGATTGGTGAGCCTCGACCCATCCTTGCACTTGAAGGACTAGGCCTTTTTGGAGGCTCCTTCTTCTACTTCTTTTCGTGTTGAGGTTCCACTTCACTGGTGGAACCACCGTGGTGGAAGGATTGGCTGCTCAGCAGTATGATACTGAACGTTGCCCAGGGTGCGCCAGGCGCTGTAATTGCACCATATGGGGAGGCTCCTTCCATGCACCTTGGAGGCTCCTTATATACTATGATTAAATTGCCTCACCTGGTTCACATCACCTTTTTATTTCAACTTATCACATCGCTATTAGTCCTAAAATGCCCCTGTCCCAACTTTTTTGGAACATGTTGCATGCATCAAAGTAAATGTTTATCTTCAAAAATCTATGCAGTTGATTAGGTAAAACATCAAATATCTTGTCTTTATGCGTTTTTTGTTTATATACAAGTCAAAGTACATTTAAAATCACCCCTCTTTTTTTTATTAGCATTTTCCACACTGTCCCAACTTTTCTGGAATTGGGGTTGTAGTTAATTGGCAAGCTCACTCAATCTTACTAGTAATCTACATAGCTAGCAATAATAAGTAACCTCATACACTAACAGTGCTAACATATTGTTTTACATAATACAATTTTACATGCATGATGTGTAGAAGTAGCGTTTGTGGGAAACTTACAAAACATCTATCATTAGAATGATCCTCTTTAAAATACATTTTAAAATAGGTTATATGATGCCTTGCAATTGGCTGACATCTCATCCATGGTACATTCCTACTTTGTGAACTTATTCCCAATTTTTGGTAGGTAATAATACAAAACTACTATTTTCCTATGTAACTGGAAAGGGGGGGCTTAAACTTTGACATAAAAAATGCTATGTCACATGACCAGAAAGTGCTGTCTGCACTTCCTTTTCTGCAATCACATGACATGGTGGCAAGGTCATCCTCAAAATATGATTCTGAAATGTGATTCATTTTTCAATATTTAGGCAAAACTATTTTAAGGAAAAAATCTTTGAGATCTTTGAGGAAAAAACATCTGAGATAAGTTAACATTTATTTTTTGTCATTTAAACAAGTTTAGCTAGTTTGAGTATTCTGTTAAATGGTAAAATGTAATTGTCACCATATGGCAACAACATGTGATAATAGAACTGTAGTTGAAAACAGGTCTACATAGCAAAAAAGACACTAGCCTTCCCAAATAGTTTATTTACATATGTGTATATTATATATGTTATTTTTGACTATATGATACTTTCCACCATTGTACATTGTTGCCATATGGTAATAAAAGTATTAAAAATCCATAAAAAACATTTTTGATGTAAATGTAATAATTCATGCAGTAGATGGCTAAGCAGATACCACAATATTCAGAAAACCATGATACAGAAACTGGCCAAATGGTTATTATAGCATTCCACCCCTTGTTCAACCAACATCATTGCATCTACGCATTACATAAGATAGTTTTTGGAAGCATAGGCCCATAAAGATGAACTACTGCTCTTATCAGAAGCAACTTGAGTACAACACAAACACAGAACTCATGGCTCTCATGGCAAGCATGATGGCTCTCTGCCAGGGAACTTTAACCTGATTATTTAATTCCTAGTACAGTATGTAACCCACGGTACAGGATGCCAAATTTCCCAATTATCACATTTTTAAAAAATTGTAATAGATATAACCTACACTGCAAAAAAAATAGTTGAAAACAGTCGGCAGATGCACAGATCTTGAACACGCAAATTTTCCTATTTCACTTGCAGATAATTTTACTTCCTTCAAGCATTTCTTAAATGAAACAAATTGATCTGACATTAAGATCATTGATATTAAATACTGTTCACATTCTTCAGATGCAGCTCTACAGCCTGGAAGCCCTGTTCCTGTTCCACAGCTTGGTGGCGGGAGTGATCCTCATCGCCATGTCTGTATTTGCCCGTCTAGCGCTGCACTCAAGTCATACACAGGTAAAAATGTGCTTCCTTATTTTCCTGTCACTTCTCCGTCTAATCCTTTTCTTTAACTCAGCTAGGTTGTGGATTAGGATGCCATTACTATAACATTATTTTAAAGTAGTTATATCTTAAATATTTCCTATATGTTCAAAAATAAACTGTCATGTGTTATTTATATGCTATACATTGGAGAAGAAACAAGAAGACTGGCTAATAATTAATAATAAGTACATACTAGCAGAATTTTTCCCCATCCCAAAACCACATACAGTAATATTTATGCGAAAACATGGAGGTGAGATTTTGCTGAAATTGTTGAACCTTCCATTTGTCTGCTTAATCATAAAACTGTAGCATTACAAATGTTTAAGAAGCTAAGAAGCACAATGAGGAGCTTTATCATATGTATTATATGTCAGATTTGGAGCACTGTGACTCTATGATATACTATGCTGTGTGTGACAGCATCCAGTAATTTCTCTCTCTCTCTCTCTCTCTCTCTCTCTCTCTCTCTCTCTCTCTCTCTCTCACACTCTTTCTCTCTCTCTTTCTCTCTCTCTCTCTCTCCCTGTAGATGTTCGTGGTCATGCGTTACCCAGCTTCAGCAGAGTAGGCCTCTTTAGAGAGACCATGGGTGAACTCCAAACACTAGTCTGTGATACAGAGCTCTTATTAGAATTCATTCTAACATCTAGCTGTAGTCCAGTAAAATTAAAAGAACAGGTTATTTGTGACAGTGTGCGCAGGAAGGAACTGAAAGCTGTTTGCTTAACTGCTAATTAACTCAGCTATTCAGGCCACACTATATGATTGCTATAAATAATTACTGTGAAAAGTCTTGTTAGAATGGATTCTCTGTGTTCCAGCGTTTGGGATGGAGCACACTCCTATCTCACCATTCTTTTCCTTCTTGGCATAAAAAAAACTGAAATGTGAAACATTTCACAATAACCTACACATAAACATTGTACTAATTCACATATGGAAATGTATATTGCCAAATAATCTTCTTAATTTTGTATTAAATAACCTAACAAATCAATGATGACATTTTGATGTAAACAGCCACTGACCATAATAATTTTGTTTTTGTATGTTCAATGTATGTTTGTATTTATAGCTCCCCATATAGTTATTATGCATCTCATGTGTTGTTACCAGTTGTTAAATAAATGACAGTATAGCTTTAGACCAATAGCTAGCTTCTAAAACCGTCTTAACTCCCCATGGCCATGGAGACAAGAAGGTCCTGGCTGTAGCCTGCAGAACGGGGCTGATCTGCACTTTTAGCAGGGCTTCATGTATCACTCACCCATAACCAGTCTCACTGGTTAATGGCAATGAGTTGACACCTCAGCATGTTATCATTGGACCGTATACACTGTCGCTTGAACTTTTAGTCTCAGTGGCTAGAACAACTTTCGGTGCTGCGCCAGAAGCTTTTTCCACTCACTGCTTCCACGGATTATTGTGAACGATGTCAATCGCATTATATGGTTGGCATCTGTCATTCCCTAGTAAGAAGGAGAATGGCTTTAAACTGTATGTTTCGAGTTATATCCACAACTTTGAGGGTCTCAGGCTAACAAGCTAACTAGCTTTGTTTGTGACAGTTCATACTCAAATAAGTTTCATTTTCTATCTAATTATTATTTTTTTTTTTATTTTTATTTTTTTTTAGATATTCTGGTTTTATAGTTGATTGTTATATCTATTTTTTTTAAAAACAAAAACATATTCATATGTAGTATCTTGCCTTAATCCAGTGCTTACTTAAAGTAATAAAAATGTTGTATAATACCGGCCTGCTCTTATTTACTGTGCTGCGCTGCTTTGCTCATCCTGAACATGTTCATACTCGCTTAAAACAAAAAAAAATTGGAATTTTGGAAACTAAGCACAGAATTAAACTTTGAGGATGTGTTACATAACAGAACACAGCAATACTGAGATGATGAACCTTCACAATGAACGCATTATTAAAACATTATGTTTAATATAATATACTAAAATGCTGGGTAGGCTCCAGGCTCCCCGTGACCCTGAAAAGGATAAGCGGTATAGAAGATGGATGGGTGGATGGATGGATAAACACTTTAGAAAGGCAAAACAAACTTTTATTTAAAAGGACAGAGTCAACATAAATTCTAAAACATGAATACATTTTTTAAAATGCTGCTTGAAACGATGGCAAAAAAAATCTTAAATTGCATATCACACTGTAAGCCCGAATAAGTTGATTGTACTTAAATAATTTAAAGCAGCTGATTGCCTTAAATTGAGTAATGAGTAGTAAACAACACAAATCTATTTGAGTAGTATCAACTTAAAATGTTAAGTTTTTAAGTTTGGATTGTGTCACGTCGCAGCGAACCAGCAACTACAATTCCCAGAATGCAACGCAAACTACAAACATGGCCGACGAGGACTACACTACCCATACACACACACGCGCACCTTCTCCCAAGTTCTGATCATGGACACCTGCACCCAATCACACACACACAAACACACACATAAACAGTATTTAAATGACGGTTAAAGCATTACTACCTTGCGAATTAAACGCTCAGCAGCCTTGTCTCTGTCGTGAACCAAGCCTTAGTTTCCGTATTCGCGAACGTGGTTTTGATATTTGCATTGTTTGTTGACTACGATTATCTGCCTAAGCCTTGTACTGCCTGATCGTCTGACCACTGCCTGCCTTGTGTCTACGCTTTTTGCCTCATCTTCGCATTTCGGAGTCATTTCTACCTGCGCTTGCTTCCATCTCAGGTAACGTAACAGAGTGGCGGTAAAGATTTAAGTTTCCTCTACTAAAAGGCAATTTATTAGTACTCAAAACTTGCTGTAAATCAAGCCGTGCTGCTCGCCTATTTAACTCATGACTAAGTTACAGTGACATTTTTCCTGTGATATTTAGTTCTTTCTTGTACTTAGTTACATAATACTTAGTTATGAGAACTTTAATTATTAAAATTTGTTAAACACAATGCACTTACGTTTTTATTAAGCAATGACATAACCAACTGCTCACTTACACTCTTATTTTTAGACATTTTTCGTGGGTTTTCTTTTGCAGAGTGAATGTGTGGTGAATGAGTCAGGCCGCGAAGGTAAGTGGTGAATGACTTTCACCTGCTTGCCACACCGGTCTCGTGTTCCAGTGAGGGGGTGATGCGAGTACTCAAGGAGGGTCCTCTTGTCTGTGTTCTCCACACTCATGTCTTCATCGGAGATCAGAGGCTTCTCGTCTTTGGCTATCATGCCTTTTTCTCTGTATTTTAATCCATGGTTTCAAAGGAAAGAGCCTCTGCTCGTTCCTTTTAAACATTCCACCCTGCCTTTTCCAGGGTTCTCTTGTACTGCCAGCTAGCTTGCCTTTCTTTCTGTATATTAATTCATGGTTTCCTTTTCTTTTCTTTTTTTTTTTCTTTCGTTTCCTTCAGCTCCCACATCCCTGTCATTTCCAGCTCCTGTCTTAGCTGTTGGTTTAACTTTACAAGGTCACTGACTCGTTTCCTTGCATGTTCTTTCTGTGTCATTCCACTGTATTACACAACTTTTATTTATGGACTTTAATGTTGTGAATTCTTTATTTTTCTGGATTTCTTGAGTTAATACTGATGTCTGAAGATTTCATCTGAATTGCCTCATTGGTAATATATTTACTAAAAAAGGTGATGGGTCCAATTCTTCACTCTGAGTACACCCCTCACACTTTTGTAAATACTTGATTATCTTTTCAATTAACACTGAAGAAATGACACTTCACTACAATGTAAAGTAGTAAAGTGAGTGTACAGCTTGTAACAGTAAATTTGCTGTCCCCTCAAAATACCTCGCACAGCCATTAATGTCTAAACTGTTGGCAACAAAAGTGAGTACACCCCTAAGTGAAAGTCATTTCTTCAGTGTCACATTAAAAGATATAATCAAATATTTACACAAGTGTGTACTCACTTTTGAGTGTATATTAATTATATAAAAAGAAATTGATCATACTTCTATTATCATAGAAGTATTTATCAATTATCTTATGGATGTGCTGATAATTTAATGTAGGGCTGTAGTTTATCACTGTGTTTAGTCATATTGTCTTTATGTTTACCATTTTAAGATTATTGGGGTGCTGTCTAGTTGATGTCTTGCTTTCTCAAGCCAACATCAAACTTTGTTGTGATGAACTCTTACCTATCTAGTTGCACACTATAGATCTTACTTGTGCTTCCACTGTATCACCACATCTACTTTGCAAGTGAGGAGCAATGTGGCCTAACTAATAGATCACTTGGGTCACTCCCATTATAATAAATGATGGGAGTTACATTGCAAGTGCACAAATACAGAATATGATCACAAACTTAAACTAAACATTTTAAGCAATTCACACCAACTTCCACAACCTCTTTCACACAGTGGAGCATTCTGGATATAAAAGTTTGTGCTCATGCATCACTGTCGTGCTTCTGTGTTGCACATGCTCTGCTTGGTAAAGTTTACAAGTTACAATTTTTGTGGAATTTAATGTAAAATGCTCCCCTGACTTGGAGGACTTCAGGATTGCACACTCTTCTCTTCCCTGCTGTCGCTTGATTCCACCTCAGTCTGAAGGTGACTGAGGTCATGTTGGGCATAAAACCCTGACAGAAACAGTAAAATGAAGAAACTTGTTTTAGTTGACTCTGGGTATTCTGCTCAAATTTGGCAGTATCACATTCCGTGCATTTGACCTCGTGCCATTAACAAGTGGCTTATACCTTTTGGTTAGTAAAGAAATGCTAGTGTTTACCATTGCCAAATGCTAATCATTTACTGTTTATTAATGAGATTCATTGAAAATGATTTTCATAATCAATTTTATTGCTTAGTTGTTGCAGTTCTACTATAAAATTTGAATGCGTATCCTCTAAATGCAAATTGTCATTATTTTGGCACACATTAGCTTATAGATAACCTTAAGGCTAATACATTCATACTAAAAGAACAAAAACATTCATTTAGATTTCAGGGGGTCTTCATATAATTTTAATGCCATAAAAAAATTTAATTTGTATGTTATCAACATACATGCCAGAGTATGAAGAAAAACAGTGTTTCCAAAACCTTTGCAAATTGCCTCCTCACAGCTCCAGGTTTCCCGTTTTGTTGATGAACTGTGGTTCATGTGTTTTCATCATGTTCATGAGGATTTGGCTCAGTATCTGACCAGTCACCATAGAGAGCTTCTGGTACATGTTAGTTACCAAATTAAAGTTCACACCATTTTCATTTTGAAAACAACTAAATGTGTATTAGGAAAAAGTCTAGGTTTTGATATATAGTAGATATTCACTAATCACAAATCCTAGCTTTAATTTATGCAGAAATGTTTAATGATCAATATACTCTGCTATATGTATTTGATGGTTTGTTTACATTTTCATTCAATTA
>JANDJT010000168.1:7284054-7314739 GCA_024331685.1 Stegophilus panzeri
TGGAGAAATTCTGTATGGAGGAATGGTCTCAGATCCCTTGCCATGTATTCTCCAACCTCATCAGGCATTATAGGAGACAAGCAAAGGGAGGTAGCACAAAGCATTGACTAAAGGGTGCCAATAATTGTTGCACACCTATATTTAACATAGATATTTTTTGGATAAACCTGTGTTTTGTTTGCAATTGTTTGATATCCATGAGAGCAGAGTATTTTTGCAAATTTTTTTAACAAAAGATCAAAATAGACAAAATTTTCACAGCCTTCATTGCTCATATTTACCAAGGGTGCCAATACTGGTGGAGGACACTGTATGTTTTGGATCATGAGGAGCTCCTTTCTTTGGCCTTCCAATCACTTTGGTATTGATTAATCTTGGTTCCAGAACTCTTGTGGCTCATCTCTGTATTTCTTTGCGAATTCCAATCTGGCTTTGTGATTCTTACTGCTAATGAGTAGTTTGCATATTGTGGTATGGCCTCGATATTTCTGTTTTCAAAGTCTTGTTTGAGTGATGGATTATAATACCTTCATCCAGCCCTGTGGAGGTTGTTTGTGATGTCACTCACTGTTGATTTTGGGTTTTTCTTCACAGCTTTCACAATGTTTCTGTCATCAGCTGCTGTTGTTTTACTTGGCCGTCCCATTCGGTGTCTGTTGCTCAGTACACCAGTGGTCTAACAGGATACACCAGGGTACAAGAAACACCTGTCAGTCGCATGGTCCAATATTTTTGCTCACATACAAATTTGGTGGTCTGATACAAAATGTGTCATTTAGCACATATAAATATAAATATCAGGAAATAAAAGCTGAAATTTTAAAATCTTTTGTCATATTCATCTTTTGATCTCAAACCAAAAGTCTTCAGTGTACAGGGGACTGTATATATGGGGCAGTTATTTAAAATTAGAACTGACTTACCGCAAAATGATGATGAGCAAGGTAGAATTTGCAATCCTAATCCCTCAGGCTAGATATCACTTAGATATTATTACTTATTTCTCTAACAGGCACCTCCACTGTTATTTGCAAACCTCTGGTGATCGACGACCAGCTGTTTGTCATAGTGGCTCAGCTCTTTGGTGGCTCACACATCTACAAGCGAGACATCTCTGCCAACAAGTTCATCAAAATCCAAGACATTGATATCCTAAAAATCCGCAAGCCTAATGATGTGGAGGTGTTCCGCTTGGATGGAGAATCCTTCTTTGTCATTGCCGACAGCTCCAAAGCTGGTTCTACCACCGTGTACAAGTGGAACGGCAACGGCTTTTACTCACACCAGTCGCTGCACCCATGGTACCGTGACACTGACGTGGAACATCTGGAAATTTCTGGCAAGCCACACCTGATCTTATCCAGCAGCTCGCAACGGCCTGTCGTCTACCAGTGGAACAGGAGCTCCAAGCTGTTTGAGAGGCGCACTGACATCCCTGAAATGGAGGATGTCTATGCTGTGAAGCACTTTCAAGTGAAAGGTGAGCTCTATGTGTGCCTAACACGCTTCATTGGTGACTCCAAGGTGATGAAATGGGACGGCGCCATGTTTGAAGAGGTCCAGAGTGTGCCCTCACGGGGTTCCATGGTCTTCCAGCCATTCGCGGTGGCGGACTGGCAGTATGCCATCCTGGGAAGTGATTACTCCTTCACTCAGGTGTACCGCTGGGATGCCAAGAAAGGCCAGTTCATTCACTTCCAAGAGCTCAACATACAGGCCCCACGAGCATTCTCACTGGTGTCCATTGATAATCGAGAGTTCCTCCTGGCATCCAGTTTTAAGGGGCAAACACGCATATATGAACACTTGATCCTTGACTTGAGCGATTGATTGAATGATGAATAGGGGTGGGGGTTACTGATAAACCAGTGATACGTTCCACTTTGTGGGTAAATGGGGAGAAGATACTGATAAATCAGTGATGCTTCAGCTTGAGAATGGACGACATGGGTAGCACACATGCATGCCAATGCCTTTACATAGGTGTCCACCATCGCTTGAAATCCATATTGTTAAGCCAAGCCATGCTCTAACACTTCACTGAGTGTATTGTTATCTTAACTAAAAGATTACAGATTTTGGTGATTATTGTAAACACAGCTACTGAAAATAGATCTTTTATTCTATTCTATTTATGATCACGTTTGAAACAATATGCTAAATTCAATGTTTACATTTTATCCCTGCTTTCCATTTGTAAACTGAAAATGTATTACGCTTTTGTAAGACGTGGGGCCAAACCAGCAAAAGAATTTGATAGGATTTTGAAATCATTTTTATTGATGTTTGTATGATCTGTAAACGCAACTAAAGACACTGTTTTAATAATTAAATACAGTAATAGTTATGTGATTCAAAATTTTTAATAGACCGTACTATCATGACATTGTTCTATTGGACCAACAATCATTTGCCACAAATGTATTTAATTCATTATGCCTGCATTGTTTGGAAACCAAAGGTCAAAACTGAAGCCATGGTTTTAAATTGAAATAAAAATATAAATCACATTTCATGTGTTGATTTTCTGACTGCAGTGTTTTTGTTTTACTCCCCTTCACGAAATAACAAGGGTAGCCAGCATGATATTGGGGGTTGATTAGTAGTCACATATGTCTTGTTTGTAATGCCATATCCATTTGTGCTTTATGGTTCCAAAGTATTCCATGTTTATGCTGTAACATAAGTAGTTTCCCAGTATCTCAGATCTCAGATCCTTTACAATCTCTTCGGGTGTCTGTGGTCACACAAGGTTCTGCTTTGGACTCCAATGTCTTGGAAATTTTGAACATTTTCATTGTGTCTCTGAAGCATTGGCTGCCACTCCTTGGATAGCCATGTGTTAACAGGCACATACAATACTGGCTTTGTTGCCATGATTCACTGGCAAGGCAGGGCAAGTTCATGTAGGCTCCATGCTCTGGCCTGAGTGTTGTTGAAGGATTCCAGCTCATTTCATGTTGCCCAGAGCAAGGCATTTGCCAAACTGCCTCAACAGGGGGCTTCATCTGCTGTTGTGCAGCAGGAATCTCTTATTTTCAGGGATAATACTACATCACAAAACAGCAGGGGGCTACATTCAATGACCCTCATGCACACTTGCTGTATATTCTAATAAGGATGTTTTTGGATATATTACTAGATAAATATATTATGTGTGTGCCGTTCTTTGTGTCTATTTTAAATCCCAAAATAAAGAAGCTTCAGGTTTTAAAACACACACTGTCATGAGTCCCTACTTAAATATTTAAATATTTGGATCTCAGCAGCAGTGACCAGCATACATGCGGCATTTATCCAACTAGTCATGTAAAAATGGTCATGAACACACTTTCATATTGTGTTTGATTCAAGTAAGTTTAATATTGTGCACTAGTGAAATGGAATCAGATGGTCCTAAACAAGAGCCATGCACACACAAATGCCAGAATGTATTTTTTAACACTTCAGATTTTTAGCAAAGCACAAAATGTGCTTTGCTGCAAGGGCACAGAGACCTTTTCTGTGTGTTTCTGACTATTTCAAACCCTCAATGAGTCACAGATATAGTACCCACATACACGGCTTGTCAACTCTTCTGGTCACAGTTCCATGTGTGATCAATTAGATGCATTATTTATTACATTTTTGAAGCATTTTTATAGCCCCTATAAAGTTTTTTTTTCCAAATATAACCGTTGGGGACTTAAATTAGTTTTTTGCTTTCTATTTAATGTCACACATTTCTTTTCTTTCTTTTTTAAAATCTCTCTCCCTCTATCTGTGACAAAACCTGAATATCCAGCATAAAGTATTATATTGCATGTGGCAATGTATAGCCATAAAACAAAATAAAAACAAATATAATTCCTTTCTCATTATTCTTTTATCAAACACTAAATGCCTCTCTAATACAAAGCAGCACATAGCAGGTATAGTGTAATGGAATAAATACAAGAAAGGCTATGTATATGCAGCACAAATGAGCAAAATAAAATGTATGATCACAATGTGTTTCAAATGTCTTCTCCAGCTCTCAATATTTCTCCAGTGTCAACAGGTTGTGCAAGTAGAGGGCTTTGACCACTCAATGTAATACTTAGTACAACAAATCCTTGTTATGAAGTCCCTCGTTTCTTTTTTGTGTGTGTGTGGCATAATCAGCCTTAAACTCTTCCATGGCTTCTTAATGTAATTAAAAAAAAATAAAATAAAAATGAAGGAACAACTAAAACTATAAAAATGTTTTCAAACATTATCCTGTACAGCAATCAAAATATTCATACCACACCTGCAGGATGACATATGCATATTCATATAATACAGTCTTTGATAAATAGCCGTGTCTCTCTATGTACTAAACTGTACAGTTTGAAAATCCATACTGGTTATTTGGTAGCTCAGTCAACACAGAAATCATTTAAAACAGCTATTGAACATGTAGCAGATTATTCTCTTAGTATCAAGTGGATAAAGGTGGGAATGTAGCTGCAATGAAAATGCAAATGTGTCTAATAACGATGAAAACTAATAGCTACAAAGTAGCACAGTAGAACTTGCATAATACTAACTGTCATTAATGTTTAGCAATGTTGGCATTTTTGGTTATGCTATTACAAAGGAGGATACAAATTTTAACTTTTAAATATTCAGAGTTATTTATGTTTATCATCTTCACCATATTGGCCATAATGTTTTCCTACACATAATGTAATATTCCCCACTCCCTTAACGTTACACTGTTACACTCAGTCAATAGTATTCTGGGGTTTGGTGTACATTCTATGCAACGATTACACTATACAGTGCCTTGCATATATGTGCACCCATTTGATCTTTTCCAAAAAATGCACAGAGTTTGCTAAATTATTTCCAAAAAAAAAATATAAAAGCTGTGATTGCATAAGTAATTCTCTTCACAGGACAACCATAGTCCGGGGGCTCCACAATGGGGAAAAGTGTTGAGAAGAGAATAAAAAGCCACAGGTTTCCCAAAAGGCATGTTTGAGGCTCAACAAGCGTGTGGAAAAAGGTTCTCTGGTCTGATGAGACCTAAAGTGGACTTTTTGGCCTCAGCACAAAGCATTACCTTTGGCAGATGCCCAATTCATATTGTGGGGATGCTTTTCATCAGCAGGGACAGGGAAACTGGTCAGGGTTGACGCCAAGACTGATGATGCTAAATAGGCAATGCTAGAAGAAAAAACTATTCCAGTCTGCAAGAGACTTGGGACTAGGGCAGAGGTTCACCTTCCAACAGGACAACAACTCAAGGCATACTGCCAATGATACACTGGAGTGGTTCAACACTAATGTGTTAGAATAGCCTAGCCAAAATCCAGGCCTCAATCTGATCAAGAATTTCATTCAATTGGATGGAGCTTGAAAAATGGGCAAAAATCTCTGGATCCAGATACATAGGGCTGATAAAGACGTATCCCAGAACACTTGCAGCTCTGGTTCTACCCAGGTGGGTGAATACTTATGCAACTAACTAATGTGTTTTTTGTTAAATAATTTGGTTAAAGAAATTCCAGTTATTGAAAGTTTATTTCAATACAAGGTTGTTGAAGAGATGTGGAAAATGTGGAAGAGATTTTTTTGGGGGATAGGGGGTGAATACTTCTGCAAGGCACTGTATATGTGTGGCGGCCTGGGAAAACCCTTCACATGGTGAAATTTTGACATTTTCTACAATATATATAGCTCTCAAATCGGTTTTCTGAAATGAAATACGCTTCTCTTTTGCATTTATCACAACCACATGCTAGAGCATTGTAAACTGGTGTTACCCCAATTAGGGCTGCAACAACTAATCGATAAAATCGATAATAATCGATAACTAAAATAATCGACATCTAATTTCATTATGGATTAGTCGGGTCTGTGACATCACTGTGGATAACCCCTGTCAGTGACGTCACTTCACAACGGTGAAAAACGCATTTCTATGAATAAAACACATCTGAGAAACAGTGGAGGTCACAGAGTGAGCTGCTGGGGGAAAAGTGCACAATCCGGGTCGTCCAAAACAGGAGAATGTTTTATATTAAGCGCTTCAAACAAACTCGTAAGTGTATTAACGTGGCTCGTCGTGTCAGATGCTGCGACAGATGCGTGTGCTGTTTAATGTGTTCCAGATGTGTTTTCTTCAGCGCAGAAATGATATTTTTTACGTTTATATCCTTATCTGTAAATGTTAAGAAATTCACTCCAGTATTTCCATTTTACATAAAGGCTCGTCCTGACAGTGAGTGAGTCTCCATTAAACTTCACTGAATGAGCGCGAGTCCATACATGCGCTTCAATCAAACAGCGCGAGATTGGAAGGAAGCGCAATAACTCTGACTATTGATCAAATATATTGTTGATGCTATATTTAGGAACAAAAGTAATTGTTTTTATGAGAGCAGTAACTGTAATGGGGTTAGAACATGTAATTGTATATAAATGTAAGAAGTGTCGTACATTTACAGAATAAAGGAACATGTTACTGTGTTCAGACGAGTGAATGTGTGTGTCACTGCAGAACATCAACCTCTTACCAGTTAACACTTAGTTTGTGCTTTTGTTTTTCTTTTTTTTGCATTTTTAATATAATGAGTTAACTTCTGCTTTAAAGCTTGCGGACAATCAGTTTTTTTGTTTTCAAAATATAATGTTAATATTTTTAAAAATCCTTTGCACAGTGTACAGCATAGCTCCCATAGACACACTTAATACCTTTTTCATAGCCTTCAATTTGCACAATGTTTAAAGGACAACATCGAGCAGAATGTGAAATAACATGTTTTTTCCGAAAAAATACAGAAAATAAAAACTGGCCATTTAATCCAACCAATCGATTAATCAAAGAAATAATCGACAGATTAACCGATTATCACAATAATCGGTAGTTGCAGCCCTAACTCCAATAGTGGTTTAAAGATTCTGTAGTGCAGAAGCGTCACAGACATTTTGACAGCCTGCATAAGAACTACAAACTGAATTGATAAGGCTTATGTCCAGTTTGCTACGGCACAAAGCTCGCCAACAACTCGATCAAAGCTCGATCACTATGTGAGGAAATCATACTTAACTAGCAAGGTTGTATAAATTTTTAGGCAGACTGACTTTTTTTTTTTTTAACCACCGTGGCTCTTTCCCCAACATGATCTTTGCAGTAAGATAGCCAAGGCAGGATTAGAAAGTAAATAAAAACATTTCCATGCTGTTTTGGTGAAATATTTTATATTTATGGTTTCCTAAGTTGTAATGTCATAGTATGTATGCAGAAAAATCCGCTTTTCTTCTTTTTTTGGATTTCTAACAGAATCTAGCCACAGCAACAAGTTTTCCCAGACCAGCACACGTATAATTCCATCAGCATCAAAATAAAATCACCGATTGGGGCCTACATCAGATGGGAAGGTTAATGGAAAAGCAAAACTTACAGGATGAGCAACGCACATTCTGTTAAGGCAGCACCTCGGCTCTAGCCAAATGTGAACCAAACTTACCACTGCAAGCTCACATTGAGCCCCATTGTTTCCTTTCTGTCTTTTCTGGGTGTCAGAGCTTCAGCTCATCAGCAATTTTGCAAGCGATGTTCTTGAAGGCGATGGATGTGCCTGAAATGCGCTTAAAGCGCACACCATTGAGCGAGAGGCGTGGTAGCTTGCAAACCTCCATCTCCCACTGGACCAAGTTGTCATGGCGAGCATCACCATGCACGCAGAAAAGCAGGAAACGCTCGCGCTGCTCGTAGTCACAGCCATTGTCGTCTAGCGCTTTGCGAATCTCACGCATCATGTCGCCTGGCTCCATGGAAGATGTCGTCTTCATGCTCCACGTGAAGCGCAGTGAACGTGGCTTCGAGTCGCGAGTCTCGTCTTTCGATTCTCCCAAAGTGCTCCTGTCAGCAAAGTGGAGAATTTTAGTAGGTAATATTGTCCAACTCACTTCTAAACCCTGCACAAAAAGTTTTCCTTCAAAAACCTCACCTTGGTGACTCTGACTTGCCACTTGTCTCCCCTTCACTTGGAACCCTCAAAAAACAACAACAATCAGAACACACAATTATCACCATATTCTGGTTCACGGACACATACACAACGCTGTCTGAACGGTCTGAGATCCTTTCCGAGTCAGAAAGCAGGAGCAACATAATGTACTCAAATAGAACACAAAACAAAAAACTGTGGTAATGTCAGTGAGACAGGAAGTGAGAATATTTTGACTGGGTCATCCAGAAGAGATCTACTTGAAGTGAAGCTGGCTACATGCTGGGCAACATCAAGATCAGGATCTCACAAAGGAGTTTAGGAAATGAGTGTGCTACTGTTAAAAGGGGAATATGAAAAACAGGACGGATTAGGTATGTTTAGTTCAAACGGTTTTGGAGAGACTATGTGCAAACATACAGGGGTTTATTAGCGTTCTGTAACAGAAGAATAGAAAAAAAAGAGGCGTCAGGAATTTCCCCCTTGCCCCAAGCACTGAGTGTAGGAGAGCTCAGCACGGATAAGCAGCCCACAGCGCTCACTCCAGTGTTGTCTTGTTTGTGTTTGTTTGTTTACACTGCCACGTGTGTTTTCATTTTGGTTTATGTCCTGTCTCCACGCATGTCCCATCATTGGTTCCTTCATGTGTCCATATTACTCGCACCAGTTTTCAGTTCACCCTTTAATCAGTTTGTATATTTAAACCCTTGCATTTCTGCATTCAGTGCGAGGTAATGTTCAGTGTTTACCCGTCTGTCTTTACTGAGCCTTTGTTCAGAGTTCTGATTTCCTGGTTCTCGATATTGTTCTGTTTCCTCATTTCTGCTCTTTGGATTACCTGATTGTTGCTGTTCACAAATCACCTGACCTCTGCCTGTTTCCTGTTTCTGAGTGGATTCACACCTTGGATTTGTCTGCTTGCCTCTCAAATAAAACGCCTTTTACTACAGTTGAATCCGTCTCAACTCTCCGTACCTGATACGAGGCAATAAGACATTCTGCAAGATACAGCTGGAAAACTTCCCAAGGATTTGTTATCTGAACTTGTACTTTTTTTACATAGCAGCATATGACACTCTCGTTCAAATGTACAGCTGTACTTAAGTGTCATCACCACGCTGCCTTCATCACTATTATTATTATTATTATTATTATTATTATTATATTGATGGCTATTGAACAATAAAACAATTATGGTTGAGCATTATAGTGTGTGTCTCATCGCAGGCATAAGAATGATGTGAGGTAACTCACATCACTCACATAACACATTTGTTCTTCCTATTATTTAAGTTGAGTATAACTAAGTCAGTAGTATAACTAAGTCAGTAATGCCTGCTTGAAGCCGTGTCTCCTTTGAATAGCAAGAGCGGTAAACAGAATACGTAATTATGTTTATGACTGTTAGAGAGCCAAGATCCAAGAAATTCATCTGTTTTTGTCATTTTTCCTTTTGTATAATTTGTACTTTGATTGGACAATGTAAGCTTAGTCTATTTACTTTCAGTTGCATCTCCAAAGACGTTAATAAATCATTTCATATGTGTAATGATTTGAGGTGACTATTACTTAAAAGAACATCAACTACTGTATACCATTCTGTAAATTTTTTCCTACTGGAAACGATTTAACTTTGGGGTGGTAACAGTAATTCTTGACAGCTGATTGTTTCCTATAAGAGCAAGCCCCAATGTGTCTTACTACTCTATTCAATTCTATTCTATTCTAATACAACAATGAAGAGAAAGAGCAATAACATAAGTATTGCTTATGACGTTAATGGCACACAGCTGGCACCATTTACCTGCGGGCAAACTTGGAGGTAAGTTTGCTGATTATGCCGGTGGATGTGCCCCGGCGTGCTGGTGCTAGGGCGCCTGTGTCATGGCAGAGGATGGGCGAGGCAGGCGGGCCGTTGTAGGTGGCACTGCGGCGCTCGTGTAGCTGCGCTCCATGGAAGGTGCTCCGGCTGGATGTCCCTCTGGGGAAATGAGTGCGCTCTGGAGTGCTGATGCTGTGATCGGAGGGTGAGGCGGACGGAGGCCTGGCACTTGGACTGAGAAAAAGTACAAATGCTTTATGTCCAAATGTAGGCTATGTGGATCATACTATCACAATACTGAAGTGCAAAACAGCACTTTAAAATGTAACTTGCATCAATGAGTCTGCATGGACTCGAAATTAAATGGCACCACCTGCAGGCAAAAGTGGGTGAATGCAAAGCATGAGGGTGCTGTGTTCACAGGCTTCTTGCTCACCTTCCCTTGTATTCACTGTTGTCTTCTATAGGTGGCAGGGTGGTTTTGGAGGAGGCGCCTGTGGAAGACACGGATTTCAAGTATCTCTGTCTTGTAGACATCAGAGCTGAAGTGGCACCAGAGGCTGACATAGTGCTGCCCGAGACTTCTGTTAAACTGGAGATAGAGAATGAGAGAGAGAGAGAGAGAGAGAGAGAGAGAGAGAGAGAGAGAGAGACTGAGCAACTAAAATGCACTTTACTGATTGAACACTACACACCACAACAGTGTAGTGTTTATAGTTGGGTCAGTGTATATAGCTGGGTTCATTACCACTGGCTTTCTTATCTTTTTTGTTGGTTATTGGATCCTTAAGTAATTTAAGTAATTTGTGTTCCTATTTAGTCAGACTAATTTGATGTTTTCCTTTCAAATGGGGCAGTGGTGGCTTGGCGGTTATGGTTTTGGGTTACTGATCGGAAGGTCGGGGGTTCAGCCCCAACACTGCCAAGCTGCCACTGTTGGGCCCTTGAGCAAAGCCTTTAACCCTCTCTACTCCAGAGGCGCTGTATCATGGCTGACCCATATTTTTTATTAACTTCATTCTTTCATGGTTGCTGATTATCTACACTTAAAGCAACACTTCCAGTATGACACTGTTAAAGGAATCCACCCCTAACTTAATACAACACACTACAACATAATAAACCAGCCCCTCTATATAAATGCATATAAAAAATACAGTAGGTTTTACAGTTTTAGCGAAAAATCCTAGAATTTGCAATATTGAGTGAAGAGTTCTAACCTGCTGTCCTTGCCATTGGGAATGGCAGACGACCGGTCAGCTGAGCGCTCACACACGTATGTATTTCTGCGTGCCATGGCTCCATTAGTCTGCAAAAAAATGTCAGAACGGAGAGAGTGAGTGCGAGAGAGCACAGATACTAGAGTGGACTGTCGACTTTCTTTTATGCTCTGTTCGAGTCAAAATGCCCTAATTAAAATGTTTAATAAAGATAAATCTCTGCTTATGATATTTTAACATGCAACATTATGTGCTTAGCATAAACATGAACAATCATTTTAATATTATAGCAATTAATGCTGTTTCTGTTAATAACAAGATTTATGTACAAATAAAGGAAAAGGGAGATTTAAATCAAATGGCCATGCAGTACTTATTTATTCAGGTCAATATTACAGTTACAAATAAATTATTTAGAGATTTTTATACTTTTTTTTAACTGTTGAAGACCTTTTTTGGTGATTTATGAACAATAACAGTAATTACGGGAAAACGTAATTAACAGAAAATATATTTAACGTCTTCAGCAGTAAAACCAGTATAAAATCTGTAAATATTTTATTTGTAATACTGAACTTGTTCTGTATACTGGATATTGACCTGCATAAATATGTACTGCAAGGCTGAAAATGTATAAATGTTCTGTACATTTCCCCATAATTGCTGTTTGCCACTAAATAATGAACAGTAAGTACTGATTGGCCATTTTGGTCTCTTTCTTTTTGCACAGAATGTGCACTGTATACTGGACATCTACTGACACTTGTACAATGCATGTACGGAGATCAGAGGAAAGAGACTGAGTGCAAGTTCTCACTCCAGATGAAGTAACAGATTTTTTCCTCTCCAAGGCGGCCAGAGGAGATGCTGGTACATCTCCCTTTGAGTTGGAGCTCAGCAGCTTGCGTGAGTTCTCACACTCCTCCTTCTGTTCACTCTCTAGACAGCTGCGCTTAATGTATGACACTACAGGCGGGACTGAGGGACCCACTGAAGGTACACACAACACACACACACACACACACACACACACAAATCAGGTTGTGTAAAATAATACTACTGCTACTACTACTAATAATAATTATTATTTATTTATTTGTTAAAGTACTTAGAATTATGTAATAAAATGTGTTTATTACTATTTTACAATCTACTGTATATAGTACATATATAAATATCAATTAATCAAACGTGATATAAATGATAAAATATATTAAAGTCAAGCTGGAACATGGTAAAGCCATTAACTCATCATGCTGTAGGATTCAGCACAGATACTAGGCAGTCCATGTGAGAGAGCACAGGGCACTAAGCATGCTGTCCTGACACGCAGAGGAAAGCAAGAGCTTTCTTGCTTTAATTGGTTTTATATCATCCCCACCGTGATCGCTAAATCGCCGCGGCTGCTTCTGATTGGCCGATACACTGCGCTGGACCTTGGAGTGTGAAGGGGATTGGCTAGTGCTGGTATTGATGTCACTGGTAGGGCGGGGCCTGGGACTCAGATTGCTGATGGACGCAGACTCAATGCCTTCAATCTAAAAAAAAAAAAAAAAAAAAAAAAAAAAGGCTGATGTTCAGATAGAATATATTACAGTTTATTATCTTTTGAAATATAATATAAAATGGACAAAAAGACACTAAGACATAGGCTGGAATATTGATGTCTCTGATGTCAGCTGAGCGGAATGACTCACTACAAGAGCACATAGTCTATATAAATCTATGTAAATCTATATGCTGTGTGATCCATGTATCCAATGCATGTATTTTGCTTCTGTTCTAGCACTGGTTTAGATTGGTTCTATAGTATATAGTGTTAAACAGTTAAAGGTAGTGTTTACCTTTGGTAAACATTTGCCCAAAATAGAACTAAAAAATTTCCATATGGCCATTCTAATAAAGGTTCTAATTAGGGTTGCCAAATGAATTTAAAACCTATGTTTTTAATTAAATTCGTCTTGGGAAGTGTACCGCTTATCCTACACAGGCTCAAGGAGAGCCTGGAGCCTATCCCAGGGAATTCGGGGCACAAGGCGGGGGACACCCTGGACAGGGTGCCAACCCACTGCAGGGCACAATCCCACACACACTCACACACTACGGTCAATTTTGGAATGCCCATCAGCCTACAATGCATGTCTTTGGATTGGTGGAGGAAACTGGAGTACCCAGAGGAAACCTCTAGAGCACGGGGAGAACATGCAACCTCCACACACCCAGAGTGGAGGCGGGATTCGGACCCCAGCACCCAGGCTATAGTGAATAAAAAATAAATCAATCAAATAAATGGAAAATTGGAATTAATCAAAAATGTCTTAAGTGGGAGACTAGGCTGTTTTTGTTTTTTAAATATTGTCTATTATTCTGAAGGAATGACCCTTATATTTGGAATTGCAGTCCATCTATCCATACATCCCCTACTTCCATGTATTTATCTACCAGTCTACACATTAAAAGGATGACTCCTCAGTTAAAAACCTTCACCCTGCCGCATAGGCGTCTGTACAGGGTAGCTTTGGCTCTCCAAGGATTAACTTAGTGGGAAAAATCAATAACACATTTCAACACACCTCACTACTGTCCTGTATCAGTGCTGTGAGCGTGATGGACAGCACAAACACAACCTGTCTATTATCACAGCTTTCTGTAAGTATGAGGGTAGATGGCTGTGTTATAGAAAACACTCTTAAATGCTGATCTTATTAAAACTAGCAATACAGGACAAAGTTCTTGGTGTGCTTTGGCTATTGCTGCATTATAGAAATCAGCTTTTTTGCCCTTTGTGTCAATGAATAATTCCTCTGTATTTATTGTGACACTGTGAAACTCTTATCAGTGCTGTAATACACATACTGAGCTCCTTCCCCTTCTGTGTGCTAACCTCTGGAGGTTTTCTTCCCAGTAAGAGATAAGTAGCCATGACGTCATCGTATTTCTTTCCCTTGAGAGCCTCTGTGATTTCATCCTTTGGGAATCCCATAGTCACCATCAGCTCTGAGGAATACAGACAGCAGAGGTGTGCTCGCTATCATCTATCTCTATACAAAATCACGATGAAAGGACCACTTAGGAAGCTAAAATACTAATACAGGGAATGATGAAAGCAAAGAGTTTGAATAATAAAGCTACGTAGTGTCTACAAGATTGTTATTTACCATAATTATGGTCATATATGAAGTATTTCCAGGGAAATACAACAATTCATCTCACGCCATGTGAACAGATGATTATCATGGATCACCAGAAGATGGCGTAAACACACCACACACATTCACGACTAAAAATAACAGAAATGCTTCTGAAATCAGAGAATCTGCCAGGACTGTAATTCAATATGTATGTAATTCAATAATAATTGAGGTTTTATGAAAACCATGTGAACTCTATAATTCAATAATCATGCAACTACATAAATATTAATGCACCTAGAGTTTCTTGTGTAACTGAAGTAGCACTTATTAAATGGGCATTTTTTTTTTAAATGTGCAGCTTATTTCCTTTGTGCTTTTGATTGGTTTATTCCAAACCACAGTGTTTAACAGAATTCAGTATTCAGTAATATGTGGTTTAGGAGCATGTACACAAATAATGAATCAGAAATAAGCGTGTCATAAGTTGTATTACATTATGCCTACATAAATCCCTGACAGAAGCACAGTAAATATAATTAATGTTTTATTACATTAGCCGATGATTTGAATGTTACATTTGCAAACATTTTTCTACTTCCAGATTTTCCTTCTTTTTCTTAAAAAAAAAAAAAAAAACCTGATACATTATAATCGCAGCAGTACTTTCTTTGTCAAGCTGTACGTGTACTCCGAAGCAGTGATGATGAATGATGCTAGTGCATGATACTGACACACTTCTACTGCATGATTTATCTTGCTGCACTACTTCTGCACTTGTAACTCACCTTCTGTTGTTGTGGATGGTCTCATGGATACGCCATGTGAGATTTGCACTTCCCTGAAACAGTTTATGCCCCAGACTCACCCTTGTTTCAGTGGATCATCTGACCCTGACACTTCAGACTCATTAGGGATCTAAATCTACATCTGGATTTCTTTAAATCTGCTTTGTGACCATGTCTAAAGACCTATTCAATAAAATGCAATTCAATTGAAAACTAACAGTTTTCTAGCCACTGAAGCTATGAGGTGTCAACACTTGAAAATCATGACTATCAAAGAATTTTAAGAATGGATTATAGGATGGAATATTGCTTAAGATATTCTGAGATGATCTAATACACAGGCTGTCAACTCTGGTCCTGGAGTACCCTGTCCCACATATTTCAGTGTTCTTCTTCCTCCCAACAAACCTGATTCAGTTAATCAGCTGTTTAACAATTGAAGTTAGAGCAGGGAAAGCGCTAAAATGTGCTGGAGTACTGTGTTCATGTAGTAACAGTAGTATATGAATTGTAGCATTTGGGACAGAGTCATCAGGAAAAAAAAATCTGTCTATATCACTGTACTGACATGCTGATTAATCTGTCGTGTTTGAGTGTTGTAGGAGGCATTTACCGATCCTTTTACTGTCACTGAAATCATACTCCGGTTCATTATAAGGCTGCAGCTCTTCGTCGTCATGGCCCACATTCATCCATTTATCCTTCATGATTTGCTAAAATAAATAAATAAATAAATAAAATCAGACCAACAACAAACAGTAAACAAATAGTAATGAGAATGCATTAAAAAAGAAACAAAGACAGGAATGTTACCTCTAAATTGCCCCGCTTGATGGGGTTCAACACTAATAGCCTTTTAAGCAAGTTCTCACAATCTGTGGACATGTAGAAAGGGATACGGTACTTTCCTCTCAATACTCTCTCTCTCAGCTCCTAATAGACAACAGACAAGCCCAAAATAGTGTAAAGAACTCAAGAACATATGCACACATAATAATAATAATAGTAATAATAATAAGCACCCAAGCACCCAGAGTCTGTGAGCTTCACATTCACAGATGCACTATAATTGTTGTATAAGCATTCACAGGAAAACAGAGCAATAACTACAGGCAAAGGGATTCAAGAATAAATTTAGTAGCTTCACGTATTTGCCAGACTGTTATGGGAGAACGGTTTTGAATATCAGAGTTCCTTTGATAACTCTTGTTTAGACAGGTCTCAAGATGATATATGATAGCTGTGTAATTATGTCACAGTCTCTGATACAGCTATAGCAAAATATAAAGGAAACCTTAAGGTTTTGGCCGTCGAAAGGTAACGATCCGCTGACGAGTGTGTACAGGATCACGCCAAGACTCCAGACATCTACTTCAGGGCCGTCATATTTTTTGCCCTGGAAGAGTTCAGGGGCAGCGTACGGAGGACTGCCGCAGAACGTGTCCAACTTGTTTCCCACCATGAACTCGTTGCTGAAGCCGAAGTCGGCAATCTTGATATTCATGTCGGCGTCCAGCAATAAGTTTTCAGCCTTGAGTTTGGAACAAAGACGTGATAGTTATGAATTCAAAGTTAGCAGCTCTTGCATTACTAGTAGTGGTAGAATTCTAATAAAGAACATCAGACCTGTCTTAATTACGAGTGGCTTAACTTTCAGGTAGTGTGTATTTAAATGCTAATTTTCTACAACTAATACTTACCTTAAGATCTCTATGTACTATTCTCTTTTGATGGCAGTACTGCACTGCAGATACGATCTGAAACAAACCAGTAACATGCATGTAGCATCGAAAAGGACATCCAAGGTATAATGTTGCTGAATGAAAAAAATGTAAAAATGTAAAAAATAATAATAATAATAAACATGATGAGGCTATTCACTGCTGTTATAAGTGATAACAGAAACTAACTTGTTCCATGGACATTCCACAACATTAAAAGTAAGTATAAATGGATAAAAATTATGACATCTTACTGAAAAAAATACAAAAAAATGTTGGTGTTGGTAAAATGCTGTGTTATAAGAGGAATAAAATACCACATCACAAAACACTGCCAATGTTTATTTTCCTATAACAGTCTGTAGACTCATGTTTTATTCCTTACACACTGATTTTATGATGTACTTAACAAGAATTCCAGGTTTTAAAAGAAATTACAATACTACAGAATGTGTGTCATGTGCTTAGCAGTGCATTATTGTCTCTGTGCATTACACCAACTTCATTAAGAATTGCAAAACAAACCAAAAAAAGTTTGGCATAGAATTTACTAAGATGTCATTGTATGTTCCTTAAAATTTTAGCGCCCCAAACTCAGTACGTCTTTCTGTGCCCTTTCTCGCAGCTTCATGCTTTGACACTAAATGGCAATGCCAGTGTAGGATGTAGGTAAGGCAACGGTTTATTAGTATGCAAAACCTAAAGCAGGGTAAACTGCTTTGAAAAGATCAGATCAGCTACTGGTCTGCACTAGCACTGCAGATGTACAGCATGAGAATGAGGGAGGCTGCAAGCACACACACACACACACACACACACACACACACACACACACACACACACACACACACTTAACCCCCAGCCCTCTGATTCACCAGCCTTGTTGAAGCAAATCAGACCAAAATACGCAAATCATCGCTGGTGACTCAGGTTTCCTCTGATTCATGATATACACAGCTGTCACAAAACAGCAACAAAAGAAACTAACACGGTATTAATAAAGCTGGGCTAAAGACAAATAACAACAATTATATCACTAGTTTATATCACTATTTTAGTGAACATCCACACTAGGATCACTACATGATCACATGCTGCAGTTTGCACATCTGGACAGAGAATGAGTGAGAATTCATGGGATTGATGGGGTTAAGTGAAATAATGGTTGCTTGGTTGTAGTTTACCTGACGAAACTTTGCCCTGGCTTCCTTCTCTTTCATCCTGCCATGAGCCACCAAATAATCAAACACCTCACCTGTAATGAAGAAGCAGAGGGCTGTCAGGTTCAGTATAATGATGTCTCCTCTAATTAAGTGTGTTTAGTGTCAGCAGCAGCGCACAGTCCTATCAGTTTGGGAGAACAAAATCTGCAACATTATTTTCCAATTCAATTAAGTTCGCCAATCATCTTCTCCAATTTACAGTCTTCTTTACTTTGCATTGATTCAAAGCAGTTAGGTTAGGGTTAAGGATATTGCTCAAGGACACAACTGTGGCTGTGCTGGGTTTTGAATCAGTAACCCAACGCCTTAACCTCTGAGCCATCACACCCCTTTACTTTCTGAGAAACCTTCAAACTTTACAAGCAGTGCTATGATACAATCTATGTTCAGACAAGTAACTCATGTCTGATTTTTTTAGGTATAGTTGATCTGAGCAGGCCACATTCGAGCCACATTAGAATTTGGGTTCAAATAACATTAAAAATCACGGTATGAGACAACTCATCAAATTAGATTTTGTGCGGTTTCTTCACCATTTAGCAAGCACAGTTCTTGAAAAACACAGATGAAAGCCAGCACAAAGTCAGGATTTTATTGGGTCAGTCTCATGGAACCTGTCCCAATTTCCAGTCCGGTCACTTTCAACACTGCCTCAAGATAATCAAACCTTTTTGAAAACAACACAAAAACTATTTTTGGATTGTTCTCTAAAATATGCTCAAGATACATACACTACCAGTACCACTACCATTTAGACACACTCATTCTTTATTTATTATTTTTACCCCACATTTTAGAATAATAATAAAGTTATCAAAACTCTGGAAGAACACAAATGGAACTATGGGAATTATGTTGTGATAAAAAAAATCCTAAATAAATCTAAATAATTTAGTATTTGGGCATCTTCAAAGCCCTTTTTTCCTAGAATTTCCAGAAATGTATTCTTGGCATTTTCTCAACCGATTTCTTGAGGAATTTCCCTGAGATGCTTTTTAAACAGTATTAAAGGAGTTCACATCTACGTTGGACACTTATCGGCTGCTTTTTGGAATATTTTGCTCCGAGTCGTCCGTTTAAAAAAAAAAATGTAAATAAAATGTTAGTTTTCTAATGAAAGAAATTAATACGTCGGCACGATTATATTTTTGTCTACAACACCGATTTCAAACATTTAATCATACACCTTCAGATCAAAAGGCTTTTAAGATCATGAGAAACATTTCAGTCAAGTGTCCCCAAACTTTTGACCGGTAGTGTATATAACAAGTGTCTTAAGCTTGGATTATACTTGCATTATACAGGATATACACTACACATATGTGCATGCAAGGTCACTGCCGCACGCATCCTGTGGTCCTTTGGAGCGGCAATAGTCCACTTCCTCAGGAATTAGCTTTACGTGTCCATATGGTGCAATACGAACATAAATTAGGGGCAATTATAGCAACATGTTAAACTGGTCATTGTCTTCTGACCTCTCTCATCAACAAGGCATTTCCACTGACAGAACTGCTGCTCACTGGACATTTCTCTTGTTGTTGTTTTTGTTTTTGCACCATTCTGTATAAACTCTAAGAGACCCTTGCATGCAAATTCTCAGGAGCTCATGAACTGGTTAGCAGGATTGTATGCACTGTGCTGCAATCACATGATCGGCTGATTGAATAAATGCATAAATGAGCAGGTGTACAGGTGTTCCAATTAAAGCAGCTGGTGAGGTGAGTGTATAATACTAGATATTTTAATGGATTCTTTAAACATATAAACAGAGTTCATGCAATGCAATACTGATGAAAAACAGTATGAATTGAAAACTCACCTCCACTGGCATATTCCATTATTAAATAAAGTGTCTTCTCAGTCTCAATTACTTCAAATAACTTTACTGAAAATGGAAAAAAAAAATAAATAAATATAATACACACACACATTATATATAAAACATGTCAAGTGCAAAAATATCTGCTAAAACTATCAAAATATTACTGGGATAATAAAATATGTATTATATGCTTTATTAAAATATTAATATTAATGACACATATACTTACCTATATTTGGATGATTCAAGATCTTCATTATTCGGACTTCTCTAAAGAGCTGTTGGAGAAAAAAAAGAAATATTATTACTGCTGTCGTTCCTGGTGTCATGTATTCTCCCTCGTTTGTTTATATCACCATGTGCGGTTTGTTCTGATTCATATTTTTCTCCTCCCCGTCTTGTCATTGGTTTATCTTCCTACCGTGTCATGATCATTCTCTCCTGTTTTCAGTTTCTCAGTTAGTTTGTGTATTAAAGTCTCGACGTGAATTCTTGTCACGTATTTAGTTTCGCTAAGGTCTGAGCCTTGTTCTAGTTTCCACGTTTCCTCATTTCGATCCTCGCTTGTGTTTCCTGAGGTCTGATTATGGATTATGGTTTCTGATGTTGCCTTCCTGTTGTCTGACCCCACTAAGGACTAGGACTCTTGGATTTGCCCTAAATTAAGCTCATGTGTGCGTCCTGCTTCTCACCGCATGTTATACCTGGACTGAACAAGTAATTCTGCTTCACATTAATAATTCATCTAAATAAGGGCTGAGTATACTATGATGGACCTTCTAAGTGTAAAACTACGTACATTCCCCTGCATAAGTATTGGCACTCATCATAAAAACAACACTGTAAAAAACCCTTACACATAATAATAAACATTTTCCACCTAAACAACAGGAGAAACTATCCTTGTTCTAACAACCAATCATTCTCATTAGACCTACTTTTTTTTTTTTTAATGTAAGAGTATTTTCTCCCAAAAATATATGTTCCACAATTATTGACCCAACCCATACGGAATATTTAAAATTAATGCAGACAAACTGTCGGTTTTGAAAAACCTGAACCATATCCTGTTTTCATGGGGGATAAATATGTGGTTGCACACAAGTAAAATCCATCCATTAACATGAGGAAAACTGTATAATTTTTAAAAAAAAAACCATATGGTGTTTGACCTTCAGAAATCGTGCAATGAATATAAAACAATCCATAATTAGCTGAAATGCCATTAAGCACAATTCTGGCCATAATAAAACGTTTCTCCATGTGAAACAGTTGGAAATTTGGAACTGTCCCACCACACAGAGAGGATGTTGGTGAAGGAGGGAAACAAGAGCTTAGAGATATTTTTGGTCGACTCTTGTGGCTTAGAAAATGAACTGTTAAATGCTGTTAAATTTCACAACACGCTGTTTGTAAGCATCGTTCAGGACGAAAGAAAAAGCTCTTCCTGAGAGCATCTCCCAAAACGCAGTGCCTGGACGTCACCCAACTCCTGCTACTGTACGTTGTGGTCAGATGAGACCAAAGTTGAACATTTTGGTCATGGACCCCATTAACATGTGTTGTCCTTTTTATATATATGATTTTTTAATGAAGGGAACTGTACTGTAATTATGCCAACATGAGTTTAGCGTGCAGTCCTGTCAGATCGAGGTAACTGGTAAACTTCATGTTCAATTCATCTGCAATGGATGAAAATAATGATTTGCTTTCAGAAAAAGAGGTGATCAGCCATACAGCTCACATTAATCAACATGATATTTGGTTGAGGATACTGTACACTGACCAACCATAACATTAAAACCACTGACAGGTGATAAAACTGATTATCTCATTACAATGGCACCTATCAGGGGTTGGGATATATTAGGCAACAAGTGATAAAACTGATTATCTCATTACAATGGCACCTATCAGGGGTTGGGATATATTAGGCAACAAGTGATCAGTCAGTTCTTGAAGGAAGAATTGGCGAGTGTAAGGATCTGAGCGACTTTGTCAAGGGCCAAATTGTGATAGCTGGATGACTGGGTCAGAGCATCTCCAGAATGGCAGGTCTTGTGGGGTGTTCCTGGTATGTAGTGGTTAGTACCTACCAAAAGTGGTATAAGGAAGGACAACCGGTGAAACGGCATCAGGATCATGGGCACCCAAGGCTCTCTGATGCATGTGGGGAACGAAGGCTAGCCCATCTGGTCCGATCCCACAGAAGAGCTACTCTAGTACAAATTGCTGAAAAAGTTCATGCTGGGTATTTTAGAACGGTGTCAGAACACACAGTGCATCACAGCTCACTGCGAATGAGGCTGTGCAGCCGTAAATCGGTCAGAGTGCCCATGCTGACCCCTGTCCATAAACAAAAGGGCCTACAATGGGCATGTGAGCATCAGAACTGGACCGTGGAGCAATGGAAGAAGGTGGCCTGGTCTGATAAATCACAGGTGCGTGTGATTTGCTTACCTTGGGAACAAATGGCACCAGGTTGCGCTATGGGAAGAAGGCAATGATGTTCTGGGCAATGTTCTGCTGGGAAACCTTGGGTCCTTGCTTTCATGTGGATGTTTCTTTGACATGCACCACCTACCTAAATAATGTTGCAGACCAAGTACACCCCTTCATGGCAACGGTATTCCCTAATGGCAGTGGCCTCTTTCAGCAGGATAATGATGACAAAGAGTTCAGGGTGTTGACTTGGCCTCCAAATTCCCCAGATCTCAATCCGATCGAGCATCTGTGGGATGTGCTGAACAAACAACTTACAGGACTTAAAGGATGCTAATGTCTTGGTGCCAGATACCACAGCACACCTTCAGAGGTCTTGTGGAGGCCATGCCTCGATGGGGCTGAGCTGTTTTTGGGGCACAGAAGTACCTACACAATATTAGGCAGGTGGATTTAACGTTATGGCTAATTGGTGTCTATCTCTTAGGGTATCAGCAAAAAAGACCCTCTCAAAATAAAAAATTCTACAAAATGCATAATCAGTTCTCTCAGGATGCATTTCTGCTTGTTTAACCAACCTGCGTCCCTTACAGTGAGGTGACAATGTGCTGACAGTGCTTGGCCCAAAATGAGCTAAAAGTGAGGAAGGAAGCCAAGGTTAAGTAAAGCAGTAATATGGAGATTCAAAACCTGATTTCAAATCAGGAGACTCAACTCATCATCAAAATGGGATTATTAACAGAACACACACACATTATTGTGTAACACTGTTGCACAATGTGGTCTACTCTAGTGATTAATGTACACATATCATCTCTTTCCAGATTATCTGATTTGGAGAAAAGCTTAGATGATGACATTGAGACAACTTTTTGTTTGAAAAAAAGAACACTAAATAATGAATGGTTTCAATATTGAATGTAAAGAATGCATCACTATGTGTTTATAATGCCTTAATGTTCTGTGGCCTCATGATGTTTGGAAGCCACTAACTCTGATATATACTACAGAATGTATGAAAATCTCTCTCTCTTTCTCTCTCTCTCACACACACACACACACACACACACATACACATACACACACACACACACACACACACACACAATCACAAAAACACTGGTTCAAGCTGCATCACTGACCTACATACAGCTGCCCAGGGGCACTGACTCATCCAAATTAATGAAATGTCATTTAAGAATTGAAGAAAACTTCACAAAGAATAATTCTGTCCTGAGGCTTTCATGCTGATAAAACACACGGAAAGGTTATACAGTTAAGTAAAAGCTATCATGCCCTGCCCAATCCCATATTTTGGTTGCCAGGAAACCCAGCTGACAAAGCTAAAAAGTGGTGGATAATATAATGTAATAAGACATAAGAAGTTAGTTAGACAGTTAGATGCTTTAATCCAGACTATGTGAAACAAACCAGTATATGATCATGATTGAATGATTGGATTGGATGGAGTGAGTTGGATACTATAAAATAATAACCATTTAAATGACTAGATCAGACCTGCCAGCCGTTACACATGTTGTGCACAAACTCTGCATTTCAACATCGCAGTAAGCTAGAATGAGTTATCACTCAATAATACACCAAAAACGGAGTCTATGTTTTCTTAATAAAAACGGTAGATGAGCCAATCGACATATGAATCTGAAATGATTGACAGTCCAACCCCTTTTCACATCTCACTTCAGTAATCTTTCAGCCTGTGCTCTTGTCCCTACTGATCTTCTTAACTGGAGACTTGACTTATCTCAAGGACCAAACTTTTTATGAATAAAAGTATGAAGTACACTTATAAAACATCAAAAAGCCTACATCCTGCACACATACAGTATTATGGCTTCATGACTTAAATAATGACATCACTTTTGAGCCAACTCTGAATATGGCCCTAAGTAACCAAATACACTCAGTCACCAATTTATTAGGTTCACCTACCACTGGGGTGTCCAATCTTATCCACAAACCCGATGTGGGTGCAAGTTTTCATCCCAACTAAGCAGGAACCACACCTGATTCCACCTGTTTAATCAGTTGATCATGGCTTTCAATAAACTCAGGTGTGGTTTCTGCTTGGTTGGAATGAAAACCTGCACCCACTCCGGCTCTTTGTGGATAAGATTGGACACCCCTGACCTACCGTACAGGTGCATTTGTAAGTATGCAATTGTAGTCCATCTGTTGCCATGTTAAAGAAATTGAAAAAAATTGTGCTTGTCCATTGGTAAGTTCAAAAACTAGCTGAACTATTTAGGTTTCTCGATTAAAATATGCAGTGATGCTACAATCATGCTACTGTTAAATGAAGATGAACAAATAGCTTCGCTGCTTAACTAAACAATTAGCCAGTTAGTTAATTATGTGTAATTACTGGGACATCACTACTCTCATACACTCACAATACTAACTGTGGACTGTGGAGCTCCAATTTAGCTGGATTTATAAGACTGATCGTGATTTAAAAGGGCCTCATGTCACACAATGTATGTCTGGTTTTAAAGGCAGCATCATGTAGGAGGCAAGCATTGGAAAAAGGAAGGCTTATGGCGATGCAAAGCTCCGTGGGAGTCAGGAGAGTATTTTTAGAATGATATTCTTACAAACATCAGGGTGTCGCAGACAGGAGTCCAAACACAACAGACTAAAACATTTTACTCTGTGGCAGAATCAAATGGTTGATTTTTTTTAGACCAGGGGTCATCAGTCTGATATAGATTAATATCCATACTCAAATACAGGTACATCATACGACATAGATTAATATCCATACTCAAATACACCTACATCATATGACGTGGATTAATATCCATACTCAAATACACCTACATCATACAACGTGGATTAATATCCATACTCAAATACACCTACATCATATGACGTGGATTAAAATCCATACTCAAATACACCTACATCATACAACGTGGATTAATATCCATACTCAAATACACCTACATCATACAACGTGGATTAATATCCATACTCAAATACACCTACATCATATGACGTGGATTAAAATCCATACTCAAATACACCTACATCATACAACGTGGATTAATATCCATACTCAAATACACCTACATCATACAACGTGGATTAATATCCATACTCAAATACACCTACATAATACGACGTGGATTAATATCCATACTCAAATACACCTACATAATACGACGTGGATTAATATCCAGACACTAGTATAAACTCATCCTGAACTTGGACAGCATTAAACTGAAAACTCGTATTACACAGAACCATTTGAAACATTTATTTATGGACCTATTTGTGGATGACTTTAAATGTTTACTTACACTTTTACAATGGTTATAATTGTTAATAAGTTTTCTTTTTTCTTTTATCTGAATGGTTTTGATTTGTGTCTTCTCATATTTGGAACCTTTATTACTAAGAACCTGTCTGTGTTTCCCAAAATGTAAATAAATAAAATAATTCATCATGGGACACTGTCAAAATAGAGATAACAGAGGTAGGCAATTGATATAGATAATAAATCATTAAATACATAAAAAGAATACATATAAAAACAAACATACACACATACATGAATACACACATTTTATCATTCTCTAAGAAATGTTTCTATTCTGGTAATGTCTGACCCCCTGCTACTGGGGTGTATTATGACAGGATTTCATCATTATTCTCTACTCGATGCGGTATTAAAGCCACAGTGAGGAATCCGAGTACAGCAAATTGGCAGCCTGGCCCTGAATTTCCTAAACCACTAGGGAATGAAAACATGGATATGCCTCCTTTTTATAGCTGATCCATGCAACAGTACATCAAACCACGTTTTTAACAATTTACTTGTGAATTTGGAGTAGAAAAAAAGAGGCATTAAAATACTTGTTTTTCCCCCCAGTATAGGTTACTGTCATGTAAAGCAGAGAAGGGACTCTGAACTACAGTTCCCAGCAGCCACTGCACCTCACTGCATCACAGTCACATGACCACCTGCATCTGAATCTCATTCTTGTTAATGAGCACTAATGTGTATATAGCCACAGTTTGCACTGCACTCCTGGTCTTACCTTTGTCTTTCTTTGCCGTTGTCTTTGTTGCTGTGTTTAAGCCTCTGGTCTATGTTCAGTTTTTGCCATAGTGTTTTGCCTCATGCTCATAGTGTCTTTTTGTGTTTTGTTTTGTTCTTTATTAAACTTTAGTATCTGCACTTGGATCCGTGTCCACCTTGAATTCGTGACAGTTACAGTAATTTAGCATTTGGAAAACGAGGCATTGGCTATTTTTTGTACGAGAATGATAGAACTTAATTCAATTGAATACATTTCTGCAAACCAAGGCAAAGTGTAAGTGGATAATGTCTGTGCACCAGAGACGCGTGTATGCCACAGTGAACCTGAAGAAAAATGTCTCCTTTTTCAAATGTTCTTATTTTTTTGGGCTAGTTTAAAGTTATGTGGTTTTTGAAATGAAATTGGGCTGGAAAATTGGCTGAAACTTGGCAACCCTGGTTATTAGCTCTTCTGTGTGCACCTTGCTGGGAAGCATACTGTGTGTATCAAAAACAGCTGAACAAAGGTATATCTAAACTTGATCAAAACCAGCTGCTAGGCTGCACATTGGTCTAGGCCTGTTACACTAATTAAATTAGCGACTTATCGGACGATATATGGACATGACCTCAATCATTTCTGCTGTTTGTTTACATAAAAATGAATGTCACCAACTGTTTAGTTATTTGTGCTACTTCTGTCCTCTCATCTGCTCTAGGGCAGTCAAATTAAAACTCAAACTTTGAATATTCATCGAATTTAAGATAAAAAGCACATGAGAATGCAAAAACTGTGCATTCAAATTTAAGATGTACACCAAGTACCAGTACTGATTTTAATTAAAACATACTGTCGAAAAAGGACACGCAAGATATTAACAATGCACTAACGATGTTTTGTGAACAAGAAAAATCTATAAAGAAAAAGTTCTAGTGTTTCAAATAATCCAGTCGTAGTCAGTAATGTCTGGGATTGAGCCGCTGAAGCTGCGTGAGCTGAAGCTGAACAGTGAATGAACAACGGTAAACTGAAATGCTTTACTAGCGGGTTAATTAACTCACCCAAACACATCCTATACACATGAGCTTAATCAGACATCTACACAACATAAACTTAATATTACAACTTGTTTCTGCACAAAATGACGTGAACGCAGGAGTGAAGCTGAACTTAAGTAAGGCGCTAGTTAGAACTGTAAATCACGTTGTGAATACGGACACTTAAACATAGACAACGAATAACTAAATCATAAAGAATTCACGGTATTGTATTACAGTAGTGTACTCATTGTAATGTTATTGTTAGGTTTTCACAACAAGAGCAGTTTTCACATGTTTCTGTTGATATATAAATATGTATAAAATGTGTGAATATATGGTTTGCCATTGACTAATATTCAATGCCATACTAATCCGAGTAAAACTGACTAAAATGAATAAATATGACAATGCGAAATATTGACTAAATTTAAAGGATATTTTCGTCAGAAGACAAAAACTATGTCTGAAAACAGTGTGAAAATTAACACTGAACTAGCCCGAGAGCCTAGGTTAATATTTTAATTTTGTGATTTTATGTACTTTAATTGAAAAATAAATGCACTTTGTTAACAGCCAGGTTTGTTCTTTGCAGAACACGGAGCTGTTTGGTTTGTATTTGTACGTTGAGCTTTCTTCTGGACTGTTGATTTGCAAATATGGTGTTCACTAGTAGTTTCCCTAGCTGAAATAATATCTTTAGAATTCATATTTAGCTGAAATTTATAATTATATCAGTGGTATAAAATGTCTTAAAATGACAATAATATTGTTTAGCACAATTATTTCTGTAACAATATATCGCCCAACAAAAGTAGTTACTGTGACAGGCCTATGACGGATGACTGCATATGCTGTCGACTCTCAGATGTCTGATGATTACGGGGTCACTCTAAAAATTCACTACATAGTAGCCTATTTCATCGAGTCAGCTGCGATTACTTCATAGCTTAATTTCTTTTCGAATTCATCTGATAGACGTTTTAGTTAGTGAAAGCTTTTTCCAGCTGGTGCCCTAACACAGGTCTCTAGTGTGCTGCGGTAAACGATCTTATGCCAGGTGCTATGCATGGTGCCCAGAGGGGCCAGATGGTAGGTCCACGGTTTCAAATGACTGTGCATACACACACACACAGACACACACACAATTCTTCTGAGGACCTTCCGTTGACATAATTTTTAATGTTATTAATGTATTATTAAATTTAATTCATGCTCTGCCTTTACCTACATGTAAACCTAACCTTAAGCTCAGTAACCAAAAAGGAAGCCTTTGGCAACTTTTTTTTTGTAAAAACAAACAGTTTTCCCCATGGGGCTAGCCAACCTGTCAGATATATTATATGGCCAAGGTTTGTGGATACCTGACCATCACGTCCATACTGTATGTGGTTCTTCCCCAAACTGTTGCCACAAAGTTGGAAGCAAACAATTGTCTAGAATTTCCTTGAATGCTTGTAGCATTACAATTTCCCTTCACTGTAACTAAGAGGCCCAAACCTGTTCCAGCATGACAATGTCCCTGTGTACAAAGCGAGCTCTATAAAGACAATGTTTGCGTGACCTCCTTTGGGATGAATTGAAACGCCGTCTGCACACCAGGCCTCCTCACCCAAAGTCGGTGCCTGACCTCACTAATGCTCTTGTGTCTAAATGAGTATATGGGTATATCCCCATAGTCACGCTCCAAATAGCGCTGGAAAGCCTTCCCAATCCATGATTCCAGTCCCACCTGAAGAGAAGCAGATCCATAGCACAACACTGCTATCTTGTTTTTGTGCAAAACATACTGTATCTTTTAGAATTATGCCCAAACTGTTCTACATTTACCTCATCAGACCATAACACATTTTGCCACATCAGTTTTGGCAGGTTTGGATGTTTTTTTTTGTTTGTGAGAAAGGGCTTCTGTCTGGCCATCCTACCTCATAGTCCAGACATGTGAAGAATATGAGAGATTGTTCTCACATGTCACTCTGGTGCTCCATTTTCTCCACTTGTTGATGAAAGCCTTCACAGTGTTCCATGGTACAGCTAATGTTTTGGAAATTATTTTGTACCCCTCTCCTGATACCGTCCCAATACCCTTTGACAATGAGATCCTGTACATGGTTTGTAAGCTCTTTGTCTACATGGTGGTGTGGGGTTCTTCCAGGCATTGTCAGTTAAGGTCAGAGAGTTCAGAACATCTGCATGATTGGCTCATCTCCTAGTTTATTGGGAGAAAAGTACAGCTCTCTTTGTGTGATAACTAGTGTAATCTGATGTTAAACTGCAGAGCTCCTGTGTAAAATCCACCCATCCATCCATCCATCCAACCATCCATTTTCCATACCACTTATCCTCAAGGGCGTAACCATGGTATGGACATTGGGGGGGGTCCAAGCCCCCCAACATCCAAAGTTTGATACTGAAAATTTGCATATTTAGATCATAGTTTTAGGATTACAGTTACCGTTTGAATTCACGTGATTTCTGAGTGATAGAAGCTCCCACAGCATGGGGAAATTGTAGGGTGCTGTGGACGTCCTGTGGGCAGATGTATTCTCTGCTCCATAACCTACCATGAAACCTACCATACCAAGTAGAGGAGAGCTAAGATGTGTGCAGGCAAACCACACACGCTAACATTTAAACACGCAATCACGACTTTTAAACAAACTCAGAAAGGATGGCTACCTATGAAACTAAATTCAACACTATATATGTTGTAAATACAGTTTCCCCTCGGATGCTTCCAAGCAAAGGTGTTCAAAAGGAAAAACATTTTAGGAAATTTTCTAAGAATGTGATACAAAAATGTAGAATCTTTACAGACACATGCAAGCAGGCTACTTCTGATTCACCTCTTACAAAGTAGTGAAAACGCTATCAACATAAGAAATGATTAATTTACTCAAATATTTTTCTATTTCAACAAGACCCACTAGATGGTGCTAAAATGCAAGAAATCGCACCTGCCAAAAAGAATTATGCATTTTCCAGTAGTAGTAAATAGTATAACTTCTAATGGGTACAAATTACATATCTAAAATATGTTTATGTAAATGATGTGACTACAACAACCAATGATGTACTTGAACATATGACAGATTATTCCTTTATCAACAAAAAAAAAAATCGCAATAGGCTTCCAATAGATGTCCAACTGCATTGTGACCAGGTACCATTATTTTCCCAGAAGAGCAATGACTGACTTAGATGATCATTTTAATTTGATAAACTGAACATTCTGTTTGTGTAACTGGTGTCATTTATTATGTAACCGATATATATCGCAAACTGCCATAACTAGTTCTGAATGGATAACTACAATATGGCCACATCTCAGACGTTAGTTCCATATCTCTCGTTGCCAAGCTAGCACATCTCAGCATTATGCTGAGCCTTACATTTGTAAAATCACTTAGTTGTCTTTAGCCCAAATGTAGTGTAAAGGAACGAAATGCTGTGCAACTTTCCTCACTTT
>JANDJT010000168.1:7317097-7328379 GCA_024331685.1 Stegophilus panzeri
CCCCCAACCGAACACGATAATCTAAAATAATGAAAGAGTGAAGATTACACTTAAAAAATGCCACACAACACCTCTTCAACAGACATATTACTACTAGCACTATCAATCCTATACACAATGGGCCTGTCAATGCACGTCTCACTCAAAGTGAAAATCACCTTCTTTATGCCCTTGTACATCTAGAAAACTCAATATCATCCCTACCCCCATTTAACTGCCACTTTAACCTCAAAGTAAATCCATGAGCCATGATTCAGCAGCCTTTTGAAATGCTGAGTGTTTGCTAGATATGTCTGCTTAGGGACCGTCACTGGGATTTTAATGTGGCTAACTCAAGCAAGCTATGAAGTATTTTGTGGTAATCTGTGTTATTTTGTTGTATGCTAGCACATTTTGCTTACTGAGCTGGTAAGGAAATGCAGGGATCTTAATGTAGCACACAAGAGACTGCTGGGTTTTAAGTTATAGAAAATCAATAAGTGAGTCAAGGGCAGATGGAAAAGGAAGCGATGCATTACCGTCTGGATGTCTCCATTTTAGCTATCATGGTATAAGTGGCTGAAGAGAAGTCTGAAGAGAAGTCTGAAGAGGAAACACAGCTGTATGTGGTGTATAAATGGCTATTTACTATTAGGAAAAGAATTAGATCTGTACACTTGTGTTACTGTTTCATTCACATTTTCTCTTCTTTCCACTGCACGTGAACCAAATCATAAGCTCTGTAGGGGGGCATGGTGGCTTAGCGGTTAGCATATTTGCCTTGCACCTCTGGGGTTGCGGGTACAAATCCTGCCTCTGCCCCATGTGCATGGAGCTTGCATGTTCTCTCTGTGCTTTGGGACTTTCCAAAGACATTTCTCAAATTGCAACAATATCTCAGAAAAGTCTATCGTGTAATCATTTATCATGATATCGTTATTATATCGATATATCGCCCAGCCCCAGATGGATGGATAAGTCCTGGAGGGGAACAATACCAGCACCAAATATCATTTGCCTTAGACAAGTATTCAGCAGTCTGGAATTCTGTACCAGCCATTGTGGTTATAGAGACTCAATCGTGAGCTCATCTCGCCTCTCGTGACTCAGAGAACAGTAGGATAAGGATGAACAAGTGTGGGCCTAGAAGATGAGAGAACAATATTGAACACCCAGCTATGACTCACATGCAGACAACATGGCATTCTGGAGTGAGAATGATGAGCCTTGACTTGCCATATCTTCTGAGTCTTATGAAGCGTTACAAATTGTTTGCGACATCCTTGACTTTTCAGCTTCGCCTCATTCCTTTCATAAGATTTGCGACTTTATATGTGAGATTAGAAGTGGAGATAAGACAGCTCAGATCATTCTGATGTTCTTCAGTTTGCTATGAAATCACATGTTCATTGAGATTAGCAGGTATAACGAGGTATGATATTATATCAGGGCCTGCACAACTGAAAAAAAATCAATTGCATCACACAAACGTCAATGTAGACTGCTTGTATTTCACCCATGCTGTTGAGAAACCGCCATCTGATGTTGCTTACCACTATCTGTGGTTGTGTTTCTACTCAAAAAATAAATGTTTATTTTTTTTTTCTTTTAAAAAGAACCTGTCCACAGTGCACTGCAATCCTGCAATCACAGCCATGCTGACTTCCTGTTTCCTATTTAAAGTGCGATTTCAATGAAAATGTTCACAGAATCATTCATTAACAAGTGATGCACGACATGTGAAAAGATAATTATTATTATGAGATCACAGCATTATATGAAAGGGGGAAGGAAACATTCCTAATGTATTCTATTAACATTCATGAGCAATGAATCAATGAGACGGGGATACATGTGATTAATAGTCACACAGATTACTACACAATTAGCAAAATATTAACGTGTGATTTCACGTGCGATAGTAATGGTTTCTAGCCCAATCCCTGGAGACTCCTTGACTTGAGTGGTTTCATGTTTTCTCTGCTGTAGCACAGATTATTCATCATGAGGTGCTGAGAACTTGCATCAGGTGCATTAGGGGCAAAAAGCATAGAATCATAAAGAAAATAAACAATATATGAACAGGACAGTTTGGTAAAATAATTGTAAGGCAAATAAATTGTGTTTACCTTAAACAAGAAAACATTAGGATGACACACATTAGCCCCGGTGGCAAATGCTTGAGTGGTTCAGTGATGCGATTTTTTCAGTCTGCAAGCTATCACAGATGAGCCAATATTTTCATGCATCAATGTCAAGGAGTAACAGTCAATGACAGCTGCCCCCGTCTCTCCAACTGCTCTCACGTTTATTTTGATGAGAAAGCAGGACTTGGGGATCAGGCATGTTTTGTTGGGGACCTCGGTATGGAATTAAAATTTGTGCCAAAAGTAACAAAAGTAACCAAAAAAGTTACCAAAAGTAACTTTTCAAGAAACGAACAAAAATACACAATGAGAAAGAAAAAACACTATGAAATGGAAACCAGTGAACTCAGTGGCAATAAACAGCATTCTTTGTTAACAGGTTCCTTTGCGCTGAGCTTCCTTTTTGCTAATCGTGGTTCATGAATGCGATGCCAGGATGCTGATGAAGGTGGAGAATCTCCGTGCCGCTCCGGAGAGCTCATCTCGGAAAAACATAGTTGCAAGAGATTACCCAAACCTCAAATATTAATTACAAACTAATATACTAACTGAGTAAGTAAGTAATTTCCACTACAAAGTACAAACACTATAAGTATACAGAGAACCGCATCCAGAACGCTCTCCAAAATTCACACCACTGAAGTCTCTACTAGAGTTTATTCATCCTTGAATAGAGCTAATGGTGAGCATTAACATTAGCCCTTAACCATGGTGAACAACGGACAATGGTGGCTCAACGGTTACGGCTCTGGGTTACTGAGCCAAAAGTCATGGGTTCAAGCTCCTGTTGTTAGGCCCTTGAGTATGGCCATGATTGATTGATTAAACTTTATTTAATATTTTATTAATATTGTCACAGCAGCACATACACAATAATAAAATAAATGTAAAGACATTCACAACAACAACCTTAATTTTACAGTATCAGTTCCGCAAGGCATTATGATTATATACAACCAAATTATCCTATAATATAATCCATCATCTTGTATAGCACTGATTGTACAGTCTAACAGCAGTTGGTAAAAAAAGACTTTCTAAATCGTTCCTTGTGACAGCGGGGATGAATTAATCTTGAGCTAAATGTACACACTAGGGCTCGAACTGTTTCATGAAGGGGTGATAATCATAATTCATTATAGACACCAATTTATCAATCATTCTACCTTGCCCAATGTCCTCTATTGTGGGTAACACTCCCCACAACAGAGCTTGCCTTCTGTGTGAGCTTATTTCATTTGTTCTTCTCCTTTTCCAACAATCCCCCTCCCCAACACGTGACAGCATACAAGATCACAGATGATACTACAGAATCATAGAAGGTCTGTACCGGAGTAGTACTGGACATACCCCGAAGGATCTCAGTCGTTTTAACAAATGAATACGACTTTGACCCTTCTTTTAGACTTGTATCGTATTGTCAGACCAATCAATCTTGTTATTGAAGTATACTTATATGTTGTTACAGTCTCAATTTCAGACCCTCCTATGTTTACTGGTACAACTTGCTGAGGATATCTACTAAAATCAATCACAATTTCCTTAGCCTTTCTAGCATTTAGCCTAAGACCGTTTATCTCACACCAGTCCACAAAACTCTTTAATAGCTCTATATTCATCCTCATCATGGTCTGTTATACAGCCAACGATCTGTTATACAGCCAACAGTTGTCAGAGAATTTCTGAAGGTGACAGGTTTCAGAGCTGTAATGAAAGTCTGATGTATAAAAAGTAAACAAAAATGGAGCCAAAACCGTTCCTTGAGGGACTCCAGTACTGCACTTCACTACTTGAGACACACGGTCATGCATGCTCACATACTGTGGTCTATTAGCGAGATAGTCAGTTGACCATATTCTAATGTACTCCAGAATTTTCCATCTTACTTCTAAGTAGTGTAGCCTGTATAGTAATAAATGCACTAGAGAAATCAAAGAACATCATTCTGACAGTGTTACCTGGAGTCTCGAAATGACTTACTGATGTGTGTAAGAGATAAATAATTGCATCATCAACCCCAACACCAGTTTTATAGGCAAACTGTAGTTTATCCACAGCAGCATATATCACCTGCTTAATATAATGATAATGATAATGTGTCTTTGTTGATCACATATACATATGCACAGTGAAATTCTTTCCTTTGCATACCCCAGCATGTCAGGAAGCTGGGGTCAGAGCACAGGGTCAGCCATAATACAGCGCCCCTGGAGCAGAGAGGGTTAAGGGCCTTGCTCAAGAGCCCAACAATGGCAGCTTGGCAGTACTGGGGCTTGAACCCCCGACCTTCCGATCAGTAACCCAAAGCCTTAACCGCTAAGCCCCATATGGTTTAATACCAATCTCTCAAAGCAATTGGTCTGTAGTGCAAAAACTCCGTAGAATTTGTTATCTTAGGTACTGGTACTACACACGATTTCTTCCGTAAGACGGGTACCCTTTCCAAGCGCAAACTCAAATTAAAAATATAATGAACCACCCCACAGATCTGATTTAAGAACTCTACGACTAATACCATCCAGACCTGTAGGTTTCTTCATCTTAATTCTCTTTAACCCACTTCTTACTTGCTCCACTGGCATAGAAAACCAAGGAACATACTCACAAGTGGGTGAAAAAAGATGAATTTAGAGCTGGAGATGGATCTGATGAACTCTGCAGTATTCCATTTAGTGAGGGATGTTTTAAATCATTAGACCCACTATCAAATCTATTTAAAAAATAAGTTTAGGTCATCTACCCACATCTGACCACCAGAGGCACTGTACCCCCGTACTTTATTTTCTCATCCTATTTAAATCTTTCCAAACCTCTCTCACATTCTTTTTGCTCCATTTTTAACTTATAATACTCTTTCACCTCTCAAGTTCTAACTTTTAAAAGCTGTTGTAATACTTCAAGGATGCTGCATCATGTTTGACCCCAGCTTCCTACCAAGCTGGGATATGTGAAAATTTTTTTCACTGCGCTATAATATATATGTGACAAAGGCTTCTTCTTCAACTGACTCAGTGATATAAACTGCGTGTTGAATTGGTATGAACCAACATTGCATTGTCATATAATGATAATTGTAGTTGTTTTAATGCTGGGTTTATTCAAAAGACCAGGGCAGACAAACCAGTGGGACGAGAGCAATCAGGAACAATAATCAACAAAGAAAAAGTCTGGTGATCAGGAAACTTGTAAACTAGGCAAGGAAAATAATCAGTACTTTTTTTTTTTTTTTTGTAAAAATGAGGAAGATGAGAGAAACGATTTGTAACGTCACTGGCAGAAGCATGAGTGACTGAACATTCGCACTGAACATTTGTCTGGGTTATTTAAAGGACTGGGTGTGACTGTGAACAGGGTGCCTTAATAATCAGGGGACTGTGAACAGGGATAGGCTTCTTGAGATGGTCATGGTCATGTGATCATCCTTGTGGTTTGTTGGTAAGGTGGGCTTGATGGGAATTGTAGTTCAGGATTTCAATAGAGATCAGAGCTGGCAAAAATGTGACACTAGCGTGCTGAGTATGTGCTATCTGTTTATAATCACTCACTATCACTATCAATCACTGTTTGTGAAAAACACAAGTTGGTCATTGCTCAGAAACAATGTAAGTGAGGCTGATATTGGACTCAGGGATCTCTCCTGATGCACTGCAACAAACTAACAGCCACTGTAGAATAAAATGCACAAAACCAAATACATCATTATCAGTCTGTGATAAATATGTGAAAGACAGGACACCAGGAGACCGGGCTGAGCCTTCGGAATCAGCATAGAGGAATATTTGAGCGTTTTGTCACGCGGGAAGCAAATTTTCAGACGTTTCAAATGCTCGGCATGGAGAAAGTGATCATCCGTCAGAGAGGACTGGTTTTAATGGTCCCAGTTATTATTCTAATGACATTTGATGAGCAGATGTTTCTAATGAGTAGAAAGAAGCATTAATCTTTGGTTGAACTGTTTTAAGAAACCTTACCTTTTGTAGACTTGTGGGGTTCAGCTGGGTTTTGTCTATTATTTTCACAGCCACCTGTATGGAAAAAAGTTACATAGCAGTTAGGTACTGGCATTTTACACACTCTACGTACCTACATTTACATTTACATTTATTCATTTAGCAGACGCTTTTATCCAAAGTGACTTACAAATGAGGAAATACAAGCAAAGCGATATATCATGCGGAGAACAATACAAGTAGTGCTACCATACAAGATCTTTTAATTGAGTTCTAGAAAAGCAACGTGCACAGAGTAATTGTGTTAGTGCCAGAGTAAGCTTCTTTTTTTTTTTTTTTTTAAAGGATGATGTGGGGTTGGCTTTTTAGGGGTTAGTTAGGTGTTCACGGAAGAGGTGGGTGTTTAGCTGTTTTTTGAAGATAGTGTTTGCAATTGTTTGATATCTATGAGAGCAGAGTATTTTTGTGAATTTTCTGAACAAAAGATCAAAAGGTTACAAAATAAAGACAATTTTCACAGCGTTCTTTGCTCATATTTACCAAGGGTGCCAATATTAGTGGAGGGCACTGTATTCAGTCAAATCAGATGCAGGGGTGGGCAAATAACTTCAACAGCTAGCCTGTCTTTCATATTCCAATGTGAAGCAAAACAAATAATTTGTACAGCAAAAAAACAAAACAAATGAATTGGTCTTGATGTTCCAATAATTTTGGAGGGGACTGCAGCTGAATTCATGATTTTGAATCTGGGTTCATGATGTGTTTCCTCTGAATACCAAACACAATAAACAATCATTTGTAACCTTTCATTCAAAACCAAAAATACTAAATGTACAGTTCTGTTATCTGTTATCGTACAGTGACTGGACTACTGGACTGTGCTACTTTTCGTTTCTCCTCCAAAGGCATTTTAGAGGGTAAAATGATGATCGTGTAAATAATCTACCTTGTTTGTGTTCATTACACCCACAACTGTATTTCATATGCACCTTCTGATGATGCACACTGATGATGATGTGTTATGAATGTGTTAGTAACATGGGCTGGAAAATTTCAGGAATCATGAATCTATAGTCTGGGCTAGAAAGAAATCAGTCCCAGTTACACTTTTTCATACCATTCTGTGCATTCGTCCCTATGAACCACCCTACAGGCGGCTGTGGTTCAGGTAGTAGAGCGGGTTGTCCACTTATCGTAGGGTTGGCGGTTCGATTCCTGGCCCACGTGACTCCACATGCTGAAGTGTCCTTGGCCAAGACACTGAACCCCAAGTTGCTCCCGATGGCAAGTTAGCGCCTTTCATGGCAGCTCTGCTAGTTTGAATGGGTGAATGAGAACCGGTGTAAAGCGCTTTGGAACCGCTAAGGTTAAAAAACGCTATATAAGTGCAGACCATTTACCATGAACACTTTCTGTGCTGCACCTGGTTTAAGGTCATTTTTTGCTGGACTCAGGGCCATTTGAGAACATTGTTTTCAAGCCAGGCAACGGTCCAGAGATCCACTTGAGAAAATAATATTTAAAAAATAGCAAACAGGTGATTACTAGTGTAATCATTTTGCAAACCTGTGTGCATAAATGTGACATGTGAATTTACACAGTCGAGCTGTGGATTTGAAGGAATTGTTCTATGTGAAGGCAAACCTGTAATTATGAGCTCTGCCCTCAAAGAAGCTCAGAATCAGTCCTGACTGCAGATTGAGTGTTCAGGCCAAGTATGAAAATGCCCTAGGGCATTTGTTAATGGCAAATAATTGTATGTGGAATATCAGGGCTTATCCCTGCTAGCCCATTTATACCAGCTACCCCTGACTACACAAATTACAAGTGTGCAGCAAGTGGTGACCAGTGTATCCTAAACAATTCCTTTAATCAGTGAGTGCAAAATTATCTATCCTCGAGTGTTTCCAACATTTTCACCTGACTTTTATTTGTTGAGGAACATGGTATTACATTGATTTCAAGCACAAGGGTCTATTTTTATTCAATTCCAGGAAGACAAGGGAGCTCATGTTGAATTTCCAGAAGATGAAGTCCCCAACTGCTGTCACCATCCAGTATGAGAACACTGAGGTAGTTAACACCTACATGTACCTGGGTGTCTATCTGTGTGACAAGTTGGGATGGGAAGTGAACACGGACAGGCTGTACAATAAGGGTCTGAGCCAACTCTACGTCCGGAGGAGACTGACGTCCTTTGGCGGAGTTCCTGTGGTGTCCTTTTGTACCTCATCTGTGGATAATACTGTATACATAACTATAACACTGTATAGAACTGCAACACAATAAACTGTACGTCTTGCACCTTAGTATAGCTATACACCAATAAGCCATAACATTAAAACCACTGACAGGTGAAGTGAATAACGTTCGTTATCTAATTTCAGTGGCACCTGTCAAGGGGTGGGATATATTAGGCAGCAAGTGAAAAGTAAGTTCTCAAAGATGATGTGTTGGAAGCAGGAAAAATGGGCAAGCGTAAGGATCTGAGCGAACTTGACAAGGGCCACATTGTGATGGTGAGACGACTGGGTGACTCAGAGCATCTCCAAAATGGTAAATGGTCTGCACTCACATAGTGCTTATTTTTTAACCTTAGCGGTTCCAAAGCGCTTTACACTGGTTCTCATTCACCCATTCAGACACACACACACCAATGGTAGCTGAGCTGCCATGCAAGGTGCTAGCTTGCCATCAGGAGCAACTTGGTGTTCAGTGTCAAGGACACTGGACACTTCGGTATGTGGAGTCACGTGGGACGGGAATCGAACCGCCAACCCTACAATAAGTGGACAACCTGCTCTACCACCTGAGCCACAGCTGCCGGGTGTGATGGGTTTTGTGGGGTGTTCCCGGTATGCAGTGATTAGTACCTACCAAAAGTGGTCCAAGTAAAGACAACCAGTGAACGGGCAACAGGGATTAAAGTGTTATATTATCTTATCTCTTGTCACATCACTGAACATCACAGGAACATCACTGATCATTCCATCAAGAAAACTCAATGAATGGTTTGAAATGTTTTTAAATAAGACAAAGGTTGGGAAAAAGAAGTTTTGCTCTCAGCTGTACACTCCAAAGTCGCCTTAAATGTTTCTACTTGCATATGGTGATAAATACTGTGCATTCCAGCTACTCATTGCAGAACCAAGCTTTACTGTAGATAGTATTACTATAGTATCCATTACTGTCAATAATTTCATTAGTTTTACTGCACATGAATGTTTATCCAATATGGTATATGGAGTTAGAGAAATGATGCCAGGTTGGTCATGAGTTGTTCAATAGCAACTCAGTCTATGTGGGTGTCGGAAAGAGAGAGACAGAAAGAGAAAGAATGAGAGGCTGTGTGTGAAAGAAAGACAAAGTAAAGGAGAGAGAGACATGATGTGCGCAGGTGGCTTCTATTTTCAGCTCTTCTCGGGTGGGTAGGTGAGCAGACAGCGCACGCATACTCTCTGCGGTTCATAACAAGCTGAGCTCATTACAGTAATGTCCACACTTCGCTCTTGATCACAACCTCTCTCACTGCTCACAAATCAGTGCCCTGGACCTAAAGGAGCATGGTTAAGCCTCTCCTTCTTGTCCAGACTATAATACGGTCAGCTCCAAAATTATTCGACCATAATGCCACAGTTTTCTCCTATTATACTTGATGTGATAGGAGAATACAAAGAACGGAATCTGAGATAACCTCTTACGGTCTGAGGTCCTCTCTTGTGGACACTCCTCTTTGGTTCAAATTTTCAATGGAGTTGAGATCAGAGGACTGGAGCTTGATTCTGTGGTTCTGGGATACTTGCAAAACGACTTCCGCATGATATTTACCACAGCTCCTCCATTGCAGTTTCATTCACTACACTGGTAATTGCAGTATTTTACAGACGGGAGCTCCCAAGACATTCATCAGATACGTACTGTAAGAACTGCTCTTAAATACACTACTATGAAGGTAAGAACATGTCTATTAACAGAAATGAACATCCAAGCTATCTTTACCCCAGACAATTCACTGCAAAGTAGCTTGTGCTAATGCTAACGGGATGTGTTCAGTCAAAACTGGATACCACCCATGACATTAGCTTCTATGTACACACTTTAAATTATTATGTGTGACAATTTATTAGGTCAGGCTGTCTTTTTTTTTACCATAATAACCCACATTCTATAAAGGTCAATATTAGCAACATATATTAGATATGTTATTAGCATGTAAAAGGTCTCTCCCATGCAAGCTAATCTAGTGTGAAATGTCTGCTATAGACCTCTGTATTGGTGGAAATGGTAACAGGGACGGGACATAGGTTTGCTTTTATCTCCTGAGATCACCCTGAGCTGGGAAGCAGTGGAAGATTAAAGCTGTGCAGAGAAGTATATAGAAATGCTCATGATATTTCTTAATTTGTCTTTGAAAATATTCTGACTTAAATACTTTACAGCAAGCATTAATTTCGATAGTGTTACGAAGGACAAACAGTACTGAATAATATAAACTCTAGAAACGAACCTTTTAAAAATGGAAATGCTTCATAGCCCTGAGTGCAAGCAGCTCATTAAACCATCTTTGTGTGTCTTTGAAAACCTGATTTGGATCACTGCCCTGCAGGAAGATCCGTGACCCAGTTGTAACTTCCTGGCAGAGGCAGCCAGATTTTCATTTAAAATCTCCTTGTATTTCATGGAGTCCCTGATGACACACATCCTTCCATACTTCACAGATCCTCCATCAAATTTAATAGTGGGCATTAGGTCTTCAGTTACATTTCTGAGGGTGCCAATAACTGAGACAAAAAATGTAAAAAAAAAAAAAAAAAAAAAAAAAAAAACCAAAGAAAAAAACCTTTTTGATAAGGGATTTTTATTTTCTTATAATACACACATTTTAATTAATGTTTAGCTTGCTTTCATGTGTTCAGTGTGTAATCTGATCTGGTGCAGTCATATGTCTGTGTCCATTTGAGTTCATATGTTTTGCAGTAAATAATTTGACCTTCACTGGACAGAAGGGCAACATGTGCATTGTGGTGCATTATTCATGGAGGCAGGGACACATGGTGCGTGTGTGCTGATACTTCTAGAGAAAAGTGCAGTATGACTTAACAATAAATAAGGGAACAGGAACTAATATGTTGCACATTATTAAATATATATATATATACACACACATATATGTATACACACACACACACACACACATATATATATA
>JANDJT010000168.1:7370971-7395239 GCA_024331685.1 Stegophilus panzeri
CTCTCTCTCTCTCTCTCTCTCTCTCTCTCTCTCTCTCTGTGTGTGTGTGTGTGTGTGTGTGTGTGTGTGTGTGTGTGGTTGGTTGAGTGGGTTTCTCTGTGTGCCACTTGTGAACGCAGTATCTGCCAAAAGCTAAGCGTGACCTCATCTAATTTTCTTTTCCGGTTTCTGATACCGTCCAATAAGGCTCCAGCTTTTTACCTTTCTCCTGGGATTTGCTCGGCTAACTCTAGAAATACATTCTGAGTTCATTCATAAGTTCACAAATATAATGTTTTGGGTTGTTTAATTTCAAATGCCAGTGTCAGAATATATGTACTTGATTATTAGTAAGCAGTAGGGATGTAATTAAATATGAATGCATTATTCAAAAAGAACAGCTAAAGTTTTCTAAACAGATATGAACACAGATATGAATAGGAGGTGCGCTATTAAATCTTTTTCTAAGAAAGGTTCACAGGGCATTGTGACTGGAGGCAAAGTCATCTTTTGTCAGCCCGATGCCCAGCGAGTGTCTCTGGAACTCCAGGGTTAGATGAGAGGTGTTGGTCAGACAGTAGAGTTAATGCTCCAACACGTACCAACACATCTCGTAATAGAACGGGTAACAGAACTTAGGGATCAGGTGGGATGCAAAAAAAAAGTTGCACAAGCAGCAGGTTTTTATTTTCATGTGACAAATAAAGACCATTTTAAATAACATTAGTGTTCAGCATTTATTCATTCATCATTAGTAACTGGTAAGGGTTATGGTGGTTTAAATTATCTTCTTTATATTTTGGAAAATAGAACCAACTAAATTTGAAAATATTGCAGGAAGGTACCAAAAAATGCAGCAGGGTTCATACAAAAGAAACAGATGTATCTGTTAGTACTCCAAATATCCATCTCTGCATATGTATTCGGAATTAAATCCAAAGAGGGTTTGGCCTAAACCTTTTCTTTCTTTTGGAGATATAGATAGTGGTGGTGTGACTGTTACAACCCTAGTAAGCAATAGGTCAGATAAAATTTAAGCTTAAAGTAGCTCAGAACTACAGATCTGTAATGTGAGTATTGGTTCGTAGATGCTCGATTAAATGGACACTGTTAATGTTATGTTTGTACCATTTAAAAAATGCTGTTACTGCTTTAGTAGAGTTGTAGTAAAGATGTGTTAATATATTGCTTTAGATGGTTACACTGGTAAAGTATAGATAACAGCTTCTTCTCTTCTTTTTTTAAAATGTTGATCTGCAATTGAGCCAGTGAGAGAAGCTGATCCAGTATTAAATGATTAAAAATAAAACCAATAAAATTAATTGCTATATACTTTCTGCACAAAAAAAACTACAACACCAATGCCAATAAATCATACCTTTCATACAAAACTTCATTTTTACAATTAAATAAAAACTTAATTAAAGAAAGATTCAATTGCATGATTGCATGGTAAAACATCAAACTGTAACTTTGCTGCACTTATCTTAAGCTGATTGTGCAAATCTATTGGAAAGGTTTCATATATTATTATTCCCTACTACTGTTCATTCCTTCTTAAACCATCTTTTCAAACATTTTAAATGATTTCAGGACAGGAATTATTTACTTAATTAATTGATAAATTTGTAGCATCTACTATATATGAAAGAATGTGAGCAGCTGGCCTGCTGGCTCATCTTATCCCACTATTTTTGACAAATTTGCATTACACATCAGATAAGGCTAATTCTATGTTTTTCTTCAGCTCGCACATCATATCTTATGAGAGAACCAATTAAATCTGAAAATGCCTCTACTTCATCGTAATCCTGCACATCAACAGAATGTACTTGGAAAGAGAAAAGTCAAATTTTTGGATATAAATCACTTTCCACATTATCCTTGTGGTCTTCTCACCACAGACTGAATAAAACTTGTTATTTCTTCCTGGAGATACTTTCAAAAGATATTTTTATGCTTGTTTAAATACTTTTGGTGATTCATCTTACCCCAACCTCTGCTAAATGGGTTTGATTTGTCATTCTAGGACATATGTAGGAACCGAGAACAGAGGAGGTTCTAAGCAGAATTCATTTAGGAAGTTAAGAACGTTTCACCATCTAAAGAACCCTTTGAAAAAACTGTCTTTTTTAACCATATGTTTCATTTTTGTTACATAAAGCCTTAACCCTTGCTGTGTATTTCTGTAAATCTGAAGACAATCGTGTGATAATATCCACGAAAATTTTCTCTTTCCAGGTTTCATGTAGTCCTTGGGAATGGATGTAGAAATGGAGGGTGAAATTTACCAAATACAATCCAGTTACAAATCAGTTGTTAGAGGTATGAGTTGACTTCATGATGTCCTTTGCCTGGATGGTGAAGTCTGCTTCCAGCATATCACTAATTCCTTTGCTTAAACCAACCATTCACTCACACCCGTAATTTATGGTTGTGAGAATCTGACCTATGTTGGATAAATAAAGACAGGCAGGAGGTGATTCAGAAGAATGAACTCTTCCTCTCTCCTGCAAACCCAGTGTAGCAGAAGGTAAGTCTCAGGAGAACCAGAGAACGCTTGGCCAGCAGAACCAGAGAATAGAACTGAGATGACAGTGACTGATCACATCTCGAAAAACACAAGAGAGATGTCAAACATGGCCTGCATGACTGAGTACAAGCTGGCTCAGTTTAAATGTGAAATGGTGTCTTTAGGAGCTGCACCCAACTGAGATTGGCCCTTTCTGATATTACTCTCTTTGCCATGACTATGAATAAGATTGCATGGACCCAACAGATGTCCATGAGTTGAGATATTTATCATCCTGACATTGAACAGTGACATATTTATCATCAAAATCCTGACCAAAATCTGTTTCACATCAACAAACCATGTGTGTGTTGACTTGCACTTGGTGTCACACAAGTGGATAATGGTTATGGTGGTGCACTAGTTGAAGAATCAGTTCTATTGAAGATTAGAACGATATTGTGCTAATGTTTACCATGAACGATATACTAACGATTAGCTAATATTAGATATCAACTATCAAACACCACATTTTCCTAGTAAGTGAAATTGTGATGTGGGTGTCATGGGAATGCCATCAAGATGAAATAAAAGGAAGTTTCATTCTCCATATATATATTCCAGATTTTGCTCACTTATGGAGGACTAGTACTACTACTGTTATGTCTGAATCTAAGATTATATGCTGAAAGATTAGTTTGTTCAAAAAATAATATTGAATAAACTTTCTAGTGTATAATATTTAAATATCCACACAGATTTTACTACTTTTATTTTCACAAGTTCTTCTTTATGATCTGGCATTTATGGCCACAGAGGTAGATAGAGGGAATTTTATTTCTTCTTCCACTTTTCTCATGGGGAACATGGTGCAAGCACAATGTGACCATTGGTGCAGGTGATAACCTGGTGGGGTTACAAATAATTAAAAATAATAATACATTATCAAGACGTGAGGTGACACTGTATTTTTTTCTCCAAACCACGAAAGTAGCAATTGAGTGCAAACAGACTATGGCTTGTGCCCACCAAAACTGGCAACATGTCAGCATTGTAATCACAGATGATCCTTATGCCTGCATAAGAAGAGAGTTCCAAGTGTATGTGGTAAATTATTTTCCATTCAGAGTGTGAAGTCAGCTTAAGAGTGGGCTATGTCATACAATCCACTATCACTCAAGCTACACCTTTTATAATGAGTCAACATGAAATTAGATTTGTTCTGCAGCCAGTTCACAGATGGGAAATGGTGACTAACACTGCTAGCCTCCAACATCTAAACACTAAGGAGCAACAAAAAAGGCTGTTTATTACTTGAAGATGGTTGCCAGAATAATACATAGTGTAAATTTCCCATAATCTTTCTTTGGTGATCCATCCATCCATCTCTGTCCTGTATATCTGTATATATATGGTTAAAAACACTCCTGAAGTAACTTCATTTTTGCTTGTAGATGGAAAGTCATGCCAGTGCAATATCATGCCAAAACATGTTTTCAGGAGTCTTATAAGGTATTAATAGTTCAAGCACGCTACTCTGTTATGACAAATCTTTTTGTTTATTTCATAAATCCTTCCGATGCTAAAAATAAGTAGAAATAAAACATCTGGGGGTGTGTGCTGTTATAGGAAATTAATCACTATCAGGGTGGTGTGATGCGACTTGATGCGATGCAGAGTTACTGTGACCACCACACTGTTGATTATTTTCCAATATCAGCATGCCATGAAGTGTTTTAATCCTCTCACACCACAGCAATCTACCAATTATTACATTTTTAATGTATTAATCAATGACACATTGTGCTTTTAACCAGTTATAAATACAGTACATATAAAGTTGTTAATAATACAAAAAACAAAAACAAAAAACCTCCTGACCATTATAAAGCACTGACACTGGAGATTCCTCCCATAAATATTAAATAAAACCATTAGAATCAATCATATCTTTATATGATTAATATATATTTTTCTTAAATAACACCTTTTAAAACTACATTTATTGTTAGACTAATATTAGAGCCCTATCATACAGAGCTTCTGTTATTGAATTCATCACCAAAGTTCTGACCAATTGAATTTGAGAATTGTACAGCTCTGTGGTATAAATGAATATAGCAGACAATAAAAGCAATGATAGAATAAAAAAACCCACAAAGAATACTCAGTATGAATCTTAAATATAACCTTTATTTCTTAAAACAATTCTCTTCCTCTTCAGAGTACAAAAAAAAAAAAACATTCATGATTATGTATGAAATCAGTTTTAAATAAAGATTCCCGACTGCATAGAGCATTTTTTAAACTGTGAATGGCACTGAATATACAAATATAGTTGGCTATTGCAGTTATTACTGTATTCATATATAAGCCACTGCATGTTAGAATTTGGAGATTGAAGTACATCTTCTACAAGGGTTACAATTAAAGACAAAATACCTTAAGGCTTGACATATGTAACCTGGAGTATGTTATTCCCTCTTCATCAGTGCTGCACGTACAATAGGTGGTAACATGGCTACAAGACAACAACCTTCGTGCTTTTGCATGGATCATGACTACATACTGCATTCATCCATACAAATCTTCAAAGTACACACAATATTTGGCTGATTGATAGCTTGGACTGGGAACAGAGATTTTCTCCCCCCAGGGTAACCTTACTGGAACTAATATAGATGGCCAAGTGCTTTCCACTGCATTAGTCCATTTAATCCCTTTGTGGGAAACACTCAAAAGCCCTGCCATACTGTGGCATTGCCATCATTTCCTGGCTATTTATTGTTCAAGGGCCATGTTGCCACTGAGACTAGCTACAAAGCAACACTCATAAATGAAAAGGAAATGAATCTAGATTTATTAAAGTGGCATCATCCAACCACATAAACAGTGCCTAACTCTCTCATCAACAGATGCTGCAAACACTCAAGTGCAGTTCAAAATACACTAGAACATAATGTTTTGTCCCCAAAATTGAAAATGATTTCACATCATTAATTGTGTTGTCCGAGAACATTTTAGTCAATATTGGGACAGAGCCAATGGACAGGGTTCAAGAAAGAAAAAAAAATTGCTGAGTTTAATTTGTGTCCAACTCACATTGGATAGCAAGGTCACACACTCATCGCTTGGTGCTTATATTTAAATAAGAATTAACTGGTGATCTGGGTCATGAACAAAATGGGCATCCACCCAATATGACATAAATTCGAATGATAAAGAAGACATTATACTGTTATACTGAGATACCTTTTATCACTAGCACCTAGCATCAATCCCTGTCTCTCTGGAACTTCCTTTGTCTCAATGTCACAATATATCCTGTCAAACACAGACTTTCATTGTCAGTACAAGTCTCTGGTTAGGTAAAGCCACATATGTCTTGGCAACTAACTGCTAGTGGACCCCTTTTATATCAATTCATTATTAATATCAGACGTTCCAAAAGAACAACTGTACAGAACATAAAGAATAAAAAGAAAGACTCAACTTGCACAGTTCATAGATTCTTGGCACTGTGATGGTAGGGAGCTAGAATGTAGCATATTGGATATGTTTAAACATGTGAAGAGGCAGTACAGCAGCCATTAGAAGGAGAACGGTCCCACGATGATGGTAAGCCGTAATAAGGAGCTGGTGCGATAGTTTGTGACAGTGTGGTGGGTGATCATCTCTAGATCGACGATTACCTCAAGAGGGCCCTCTAGGGACTTGGTCAACACCAACATTGCACTGACATTGTTGGAACGCTGTAAACAGGGAAATGTGGTCAATTGCTTTATGATATTACATATTACCCATGCACTGAAGGAAAATGTACAAACTGGTTATTAGGGATATAACCAAATACAAATACATTATTTGGACTGAACAGATAATGTGTTCTAAACTGATACAAATACAGATATGAATATTTGTTGTTGTTTTTTTATTAGAAAGATCTAACTGAGACTAGAGGTAAACATGAGGATTGGGATCTCACAGGGTACAACAAAAAAGTAATGCATACAGGAAGGTTTTACTTTCAGGCGGGCGAGCGGTCAAATATGAAGCTTGCAGGACAAATAAAGACCAGACTCATTCATGTGAATGATGCACTTACAGTGATGCATTTACATCATGCATCCTTAGTAACTGCCTGGTCAGGGTTGTATTGGTTTAAACTATGCTACTAGTTTGTTTATATTTTGGGAAACAGACAGAACTGAATTTGTTGTGCAGCAAGGAAGATTAAATCAAAAAACAAACATTTTTGTTAAAAAAAAAAAGGTTTAGGTCACGCCCATTTCAGGTTCAAAGCCGAATACAGATACAGATATGTGGATATTTGGAGTACTAAACAGATCGAGATAATGGCATTGTGTTACTCACCCTCAGGAAGAATTCTCCTCCCTCATTACCGGCTCTGATCCTGAAGGTGTTGTGCGTATTACTATAGATGTTGGTGGCTTGGATCTGGAAAATGTCTGCCGGTACGGTACGGTCAGAGTGAATGTTCATGTACTTGTAGACAATGGACTGTGGCAAGCCCCGGCAGGCACTCGTGGATGAACAGACACACCGACTGGAAAGGAAAAGAAAACTCTTTCACATAGAGAAAATGGCTGTGCTATCCACCAAACCTCTAGAACTTTCCAAGGTACGATATAAGTAGAATCAGAGAATTTTATAGTACAGTGCTGTGCAAAGGTATTTGGATGGGGCATCCTGATTTCTTTTGGTTTTGTGTATATCTCATACAAAATTGGTTCAGAAATTAAAACAAAATATAAGATAAAACAAAGGTAACCTGAGTAAACACAAAATACAGTTTTTTTAAATGATAATGCTATTTATTGAAGCAAAAATGTTATTCAATACCAACTCGTACCTTCTATTAAAAATACGATTTAAACTCCATAAGATGTTTTATCTGGTTAGTTATACAACACTTATGTATTATAGAAATTGCCTTTATTTCCTCCTCTTGATATTTTCACAGAGCAGAGTTTGCAGTGTGGTTTGCTTTGATTGCATCAATAATGAGGAAAAAATCCAGTCATTTTGTGTTAGATTAGACTTGTGATAATTAGTATCATGTGGTATCAGATGTTGGTATTGGAAAATTTTTTCATGAGTGTGAGTATATATATATATATATATATATATATATATATATAATTTGCAGAATATATAATAGTTCACAGCGAACATACAATCATTTAGAGTAAACATCAACAGTCGGTATACGTAACTGCAGTGCAGTTGGCTGTTATATGCAAGTGTTAAATGTTAACTCATTCTACGAAGAATCAATATAGTACACTATATGGCCTAAAGTATGTGGACACCTGACCATAACACCCATATGTGTGTTTTCCAAAAGAGTTGGAAGCACATAATTGTATAGAATGTCTTTGTATGCTGAACAGATTTGTGGTGAATTGGAACAACAACTTCACCCCAGACCATCTCACCACACATTAGTGCTTAACCTCAGCAGTCAAATCCTCACATTCCAAAATGTAGTGTAAAGCCTTCCCGGAAGAGTGGAGGCTGTTATAACAGCAAACGGGGAACAACTCAACTCATTAATGCCCATGATTTTGGAATGGGATGTTTAGTATTCAGATGTCCACATATATAGTTTATATATGTAATAATATAGTGTAATTCCAGTCTGTTAGTGCAGCTTGTCCTAGCACACAAAATCTTGGCCTTTACAAATGCATCTGGATGTAAGAATGTTGCCAGATGAACTTACTTTTCTGATGTGCGCACATAAGGCTCTTGACAAGGGTTTTTCGGGTAACACCGGAAGCCTCCGTAGTAGTTCCAGCATATCTCATCCTCACTGCATTTGTGGTCTGTTTCACACTCATTAATGTCTGAGATGAAATGGAGAGGAAAAATGTCCATATATCACAGAAATTACACAAACTCTTTTATTCCACTAGTTAAAGCCTTTGCATAGCGGACTTACTGTTACTACCCAGAAGTTGACTATTTTCCAATAACAGCAATTTGCCAATAATTAAAATTTTTAATTTGTTAATTTATTAAACAGACATCTCTTTACAGAAAGCTCCACCATATCAATGATTATATGTTTTTCTTTAACAATTGGTTTTCATTAATATTTAGCCTTAGAGTGTCGGCCATAAAAGTAGCAGTGAATATTAGCTGTTGCCATAGAAAAAATAAGGTATCAGAATGAACAAATGAATATAAACCTGTGATTTGTCTTGCATCCAGCACTACCCTCTGACTTATGCTGTTATTGAAAATAATCAACATCTTCTGAACAATCACATTTGAGAATTCACTTTGGTATAAATATAACTGTAGCACCAGCAGGTAAAAATCCCAAACTATTGTTTAATAAATTTGTGCCAGTTTCCCAGGGTTTTTACTTTTAGTGTGTGTGTGTGTGTCCTTTAAATCAAGGCTTAGGCTTAATCTCTGCCTGGCACATCAGCCCATAGAGTCTTACTTACTAAACCCCTAGTCTCGCTTTACAGTAAAGAGGGATATTGGAAAACATGGGCTATCCCTAACCTTACAGCTCAGGCAAACATGGAGTTTATTCAGGTACGCACACACACACACACACACACACACACACACACACACACACACAGATCAAACAACTCTGCACCATCAAAGTACCCTCAGAACCGAAAGGAACTATTTCTGACACAGCAGCAGAGATTCATCAAGAGATTCTTACTCACTCTCCAACCTATTCACCTAACCCGTGGGAGAGGAAAAAATAACACTGTTCCCCATTTGAAAAAAAATACCCCACAGACATAAATCTCCCTTTTGGGGGCTGAAACACTAACGCCTTGTGTGTGCGCACCCCAAGCTCTCGCATTCTTTCCATGACAGTCTGGTTGAGAATACCGAGCCCATATTCCGTTATATATCTCCTTCGGCACTGACATGTCCAATTTTGATATGGATCCGAAATGGGCATGGAGGTTGGAGAGATAATCATATTTCACTCCCAAAGAGAAGCAGGGGCCAAGTACCTTGACACGTTCTTGTTCCCTGGAGCTCATATCCATCAGGGCAAGTGCAGGAATATTCTCCAGGGCTGTTAACACAGGCATATTGGCACATGTAACGGGAGAAGGCACACTCGTCAATGTCTGGAAAAAAAATGAGAAAAGGAAGCCGTTTAGAACAGGCACAGTATAACCTTATTACATCACGGTGGTTATGTAAATATAAGGGGAGCAAAGGTTCAAGCAGCAGCATCATTAAGATGTCAGTTAGACAGTATCCATCTACTTTACTACAACCCTAATTCTGAAAAAGTTGGGACAGTTTGGAAAATGAAAAAAAAAATAATTATAATAATAATTTGAAAATTCAATTCACCCTGTACTATATTCAAAACACATTATTAACACATTTGATGTTTTACTTTGTGAATTTAATTTATTTTTGAAAATATACACTCATTTCAAATCTGATGATTGCAACACACTCCAAAAAAGTTGGGAAAGTCGACTGTTTACCATTGTGTAACATCACCTTTTCTTTTAATAACACTTATTAAGCATTTGGGCGCTGAAGACACCAGTTGGTTAAGTTTAGCAAATGGAATTTTCCCCCATTCATCTATTATGCATTTCTTCAGCTGTGCAACAGTACGAGGCCTTCATTGCCTTAGTTTGCACTACATAATGTGCCACACATTCTCAGTCGGAGACAGGTCAGGACTGCAGGCAGGCCATGCTAGCACCCGCATTCTGTGTAATCCGGGCAGAATGTGGTTTGGCGTTGTCCTGCTCTGGATGGCAGCATATTTTGCTCCAAAATATGTACCTATCTTTCTGCATTAATGGTGCTCTCACAGATGTGCAAGTTACCCATGCCACGGGCACTGACACACCCCCATACCATGACAGATGCTGGCTTTTGGACCTGACGCTGATAACAGCTTGGATGGTCCTTTTCCTCTTCGGCCCGGAGAACACGACCACACGCAGGACCACAAAACACGATTCCACTGTGCTACTGTCCACTGCGCTTCTGGACAGTGTTGATATATAGCTTCTGCTTTGCAAGCCTTAACTTGCATCTGTGGATGCAGCAGCGAATGGTGTTGACAGACAAAGGTTTACCAAAGTATTCATATGGAATATGAATCTCTGAAGTAGAATTTCCCACAGCTATTGACTTGAGCTTCTCCAAAGCATTCAAATAAATGATCCTCAAGGATGGCAGGATGATTTCCATCACCCCACCAATGACTCCATTTTTACCCATTATACAGTACTAGGCATCCTATCAACATGTATTTCAAGTTTTCCTAAACAATTAGTTAACTATACAGAGTCAACATGAATAAGACATTTAAATTCTTAAATAAATTAAAATCTGATTTTAAGAAAAGAAGATGTTTAACTATGGTGCCACTGAGCGTCCTGCCGTGGCTATATCTCTCAATTATATGCTCAGCAATCAGAATTTTTTTTTTTTTTATTTGAATTTAATTATAATTGTCATAAAATGCAACATCAAATGATAGCAGCCCATCATACTTGCTTTGCACCCCCTATTACTTAGGTATGGCAGTAAAAGTTATGAAGATGTAAATAAAATTCCTTACTTACAATCCTTGCTTTCACTGTTTAATTATTAATTATTAGGTTATGGCTAAAAAAAAAAAAGAAGACAATTTGAAGTGTGTATGTTTTGTTTTATAGTGGTGCTTCACATTACCATGTGAAGTGACTAGTGCCATGTATTCTGAACAATTTTGATACAGTTCTGTATCAAAGAATAATAAAGCATAATTCTTTGTCCTCTTGTATATAAATATTCAGTTCTCATTGTAAACAGACTAAGTCATCCGGCTGCTAATCAGACAAGGGCATACATAAAAGATAAAATAAAATGTAAAAACACCTTGCTTTTTGATCTAATGTCTCTAGAACGTCCTGTAGATCGTCTCTGGTCTGATTAGCTTCACTGAACTATGGCCTGCTACTATATTTTTTCCAGGAATTTGATTTGGTCCACTGAAGTACGATATTATATGACAGGAGACATGATATTATATATTACAATGAAGGCGATATTATATGATAGGAGACATGCATTGTCAGACTACTCTCCAAACATAATATCGCCTGTCTGCCTAAGATATATTTATATCTCTCTATCTCTCTCTCTCTCTCTCTCTCTCTATATATATATATATATATATATATATATATATATATATCAAACAGTGCTAACAACAGTGTGTGAAAAGACTAACAGCTAGGAGCTAATAGTATAACTAGTAGTTATTTAGTAGTATAACTAGTAGTTAGTATACATTATTGAACATTGTCAAATAATAGATGCTAGCCAAGCAGTTTGTCCTGGCTGTTAGTCTGGCTTTGGAATCATGAAGATGAAATGCTAAGCATGGGATCGCGTTGAGCCAATGATATTGACAGCTAGAGGTCAGACCCACCTACACAGGAAACGGAGTCTGGTGCCAGCTCATAGCCCTGGCGACAGTGGCAGATGAAGGAGCCCATTAGGTTGTAGCACTGATGATCACACGGCTGACTCACTTGACACTCGTTCACATCTGAAACAAACATCATATCAGGTAATCTTCAAACTGACATAATGCTGAGAGAAAGACAAATTAATATGAATATGAAAAATGCTGTGCAAACATGATGAGGCCCCAAAAGTACAGTGTCTTTTTGCATGCACTGTATTGTATTCTTATATAATATTTTATTTTCAAGCATGAAATTGTCTTGTTTGCTTGAAATTATAAACAATGTCTAAAAATAATCTTCATGATACTAGAAATATTTATAACCCAACCTAGAAATAAGCCCAGAACCAAAACACAAAGTATTGTATGCCCCTTCCAAAGACACACCCATCTTGACTTTCACTGTAATACCAAACATTGCTGGTGTAATATTACTACAAATAAATATAATTAGAATGGGTAGACTAATACCCTGATGCACAACATAATACAGTGATAAACTATCCAGTATTCTAGTATGAATTATTCCATGTAAAATATGTTTTTTATGATGATTTTTGAGTCACTTTGGTACATAAATGCATATATGCATCCATCCATCCATCCCTACCTATCTACCTACATACATACATACATACATACATAATTATCAAATTATCATGAATGTGGCATTTTTCAGCAATATTAAACCAACTATAATAAAGCATACATAGTGCATGGAACCAAATGCAACAGCACAACAACAGCATGATTTTAAGAAAAAAAAAAATGACATAATGCTATGAAGAAGCAAGGCTGGGGCCGATTTCTTTCTAGTCCAGATTGTAGATACATGCACCCTATCAGTGACAGCTGTACCACGTCATGAGCAATGATTAAGAAGGAGCATGTGAAATACAACTGAAGCGGTAATGAATACGAACAATGTGGATTATTCACTCTATCATTCTTTTATCCAAAATGCCTTTGGAGCAGAAACTCAAATAGATACATTGTATGGGATTAATTTTCCATCAAATGTATTGTGGTCACGGATTTAAAAACGATAAGCATGAATCAAACATTTAAAAACACATGTAAAAATATATTGTATAAAACTGAAAAATAAATGCAAAGTTATCAGAATAGCAGACAATGTGGACACTGATAAAAAAAATCATAAGCATGAATAAATTTTTTTTAACGCATTTACAATTATATTGCACAAAACTAAAACTATTCACAGTTTTCTGAATCACACACAAAATCATGTTTCCTTGGTTATATTACTTTGTTTTTGTGCTCTCTGACATTTTCTGCTCATGTTTTCTTTTTTTGAACGCGTATGCTGTCCCTTCGCGCTGGTTCGAGTTTCATGTAAATCAGGGCGGGCTTTAGCGACTCAAGGCTCTTGTGTTCATAGACATACATGGATGCAGCGTTGGCCGCTGAATCATACGCCACATGCAGGAAACTTGGGATCCATGAATCATATTTCTGCTCTCGGGGATGTTTCAAGTACTCACAAACGCCTCCACAAGAGAGCACCTGCTGAGCTCCAGCTGGGGGTCAACGTGGCAACCTCGGCTCCAGAGCTCCAGCTCGAGATCCACGAGGCAGTCTCACCTGCAGAGCTCCAGCCGGAGGTCAATGTGGCGACCTCATCTCCAGAGCTCCAACCTGAGTCCCACAAGGAGGTCTCACCTGCCGAGTTCCTGTCAGAGGTCAACGTGGCGACCTCTACTTCAGAGCTCCAGCTCGAGACCTACGAGATGGTCTCACCTGCCGAGCTCCAGCCGGAGGTCAACGGGGTGAATTCATCTCAAGAGCTCGAACCTGAGACACATGAGGTGGTCTCACCTGCCAAGCTCCAGCCGGAGGTCAACGTGAGCCTCCGTGCTCTGCTGAGGACGTCGCTCTGCTTTCCTGCTCCGCTGAGGACGTCGCTGTTCCTACCTGCTCCGCTAAGGATGCCGTTCAGTCTTCCGTTTCAGCTGAAGACTTTTTGCCCAAAGGGCCAGGACCGCCAGGGGAGGGGAGTGTATTCTGGTGCTCCGGTAGGAGCGCATGCGCGTGCACGAACCAGGTGCATGAGCGCTTAGCGAACGCATGCTTTTCGGTCTTTTATGACAGTGACTTTGTTGACATTGGACATGTGCTTTTGTTATGTTTATGTTCTGACTCCACCCCTGTTTTGTTATTGGTTGTTTCCCAAGTGTGTGGCATTATTGTTATCAGCTGCCCGTGGTTAACCCATGATTACGTTTGTCATTTAAATTGACAAGCATTTATGACAATGAATAATTTTCCAAGATGAACTTTCGAGATTCTAAGTAACTGGAGACAGAACTTTTTTTGTACTCCACATAGATCATAAACCACTGAAATCGTTTAGGAAATGTACACGTTATTGTTCTTTTTATCCAGAAAAACTGCAGCTCCCCCATTTAATACAGTCTTGCCTGGATCAATATGGCGGACGCGTTGACCTATCGTAGCAACGGGCCAGTGTGGTGTCTATGTATGTCTATGAACACAACAGCCATGAGTTGCAGAGGAGTGACGTCAACTCCCCTCTTCGATTGATTGGTTAGAGGAGGAGCTGTAGTGGACCAGTGGTGACGCTAAAGTCTGCCCTGATTTACATGAAACTCGAACTGCAACATTTGGAAAAGCAAGCAGAGAATGTGGAAACCAGCGCGAAGGGAAAAACAGCATAAGCGTTCAAAAAAAGAAAACATGAGCAGAAAATGTCAGAGAGCACAAAAACAGAGTAATATAACCAAGGAAACATGATTTTGTGTGCGATTCAGAAAACTGTGAATTCATGTTTCATATTTGTGCAATATAATTGTAAATGCGTTTAAAAAAAATTTATTCACGCATATGATTTTTCGATCCGTGACCACATTGTTTGCTATTCTGATAACTTTTATTTTTCAGTTTTATACAATATATTTTTACATGTGTTTTTAAATGTTTGATTCACACTAATCATTTTTAAATCCGTGACCGCAATACTTTTGACGGAAAATTAATCCCATAACATTGAGCACACATTGTACAACCAGAGTACAAAGTACAAAATCAAAATTGTTTCTTTTTTTTTGAAGAGGTTACTTTTCTGTTTGCATTGATCAGCACTAATAATTTAATAGTAGGTCTCCTATCTAATATAATGACCAGCTGTCACTGCTGAGAAGTGTACTCTTTTTTTTCTGTGTGGTCCAGCTGAGATGTTTAAAGTTGTTATTAGTGTGTTGGTGGAACCTGATTAGTAAAACCAGTCTACAAAGTATCTCTCTCTCTCTCTCTCTCTCTCTCTCTCTCTCTCTCTCTCTCACGCTCTCTCTCTCTCTGAGCATAATCACTATTTAACACCTCTGTTTTGCTTCTTTCCATCTCTAGTGTGCTAGAGAAAAAGTTTTTTATTTATTTATTTATTTTTATTTAAAGTTGGCCAAAAGTTACTAACAGATGTCCTAAGAGTGTAAACAAATGGCATTTCACATTTGGCTGAAATTCTAAATATTAGAGAAGTGTTTTTTGTTCTTTATTTATACGTACATTTTATACCTAAATCGTTGTCTCTTCTTGGGGTCTTTGGATAATGATGAAAATTTTGAGACGTATCTCTACCTCTCTTTTTCCCCTCACACATTTTTACAAGGTGACCCTAGCTTAACACACTGTTTGTGTACAGAATCAGATTCACTGGATTGGATCACTCACCCACACAGCTGTGGTTGTTGCTGGCAAGCTGGTAGCCACTGTTACACTCGCAGTAGTAGGATCCTGGGACATTCACACATCTGTGCATGCAGTAGTGTGACATGAGGCACTCATCTCTATCTGTGGATACACACACAAACATGTTGTGTTGACAGTGTTCCCCACTGTCAACACAACTCTGCCTAGTTTTGCCTGTTTGCTCAGCGCCTGACCCTGTGCCTGTTTTTTGATTACGTTTTTGCCTATTGATTTGGATTTGTCCACCTGTGTCTTCAATAAAAGGTTTAACTGCACTTGCATCCATCTCCAACCCATGTTACATAACAGAACACCTTACGTACAACATGGATGCAGCAGGAGAGCAAAAGGAATGGCACGCCAGGATCTTTGATTCCATGCGATTTCCCTAGTGGCTGAACCTGCATGTTCCAGCTCCTGCTGAGGGCATTGAAAGCCCTCTGAAGGGATTTTCCCTCCAGTGGAAATTTTATTTTGAGATCCTGGTGAACCCCAAGTCCAACTAGAGACAGTAGCTAGTGTTCATGTTATCCCGGTTTGTCGGTCCGGCTCACCAATGGCCTCATGAGTGTGATCTATGGGAAGGGAATATAATTTAGAAATTTTTTTGGGAGGGCCAGCCTGACAGACAAATCTGCGAGGCCGTTCACCACCTACTATAAGAAGGCTAACAGGGTGGCCTCCACATCTCCAGAGCTCCAACTTGAAACCCACGAGGTGGTCTCTCCTTCAGAGCTCCAGCTGGAGATCAATATGGTGACCTCATCTCCAGAGCTCCAGCCTGAGACCCACAAGGTGGTCTCCCCTGCAGAGCTCCAGCCAGAGGTCAATGCCGCGACCTCATCTCTAGAGCTCCAGTGTGAGATCGATGAAGTGGTCTATCCAGCCATGATCCTGATAAAGGTCTACGAGGTGACCTCCCAGGTTCAGTTCCAGTTAAAAGTTGACGGCACAGCCTGCAAAGTCCTGTTCATGCCAGAGACCAACAAGATGGCCTAACAAGTCCTGTACTGTACCTGCTAGAGGCCGACAAGAAGGCCCACCAAGCCATGCTCCAGTCAGAGGCCGACGAGACAGCTCACCAAGCTATGCTCCAGTCAGAGGCCGACGAGGCGGCCCACCAAGCTTTGCTCACGCCTGAGACCGATGAGATGACCCCACCAAGCCAGGTTCCCACCTAAGAACTACGACAATCATGTCTCAACCCAGCCATCTGACCCCGGTGAGCCTGTTGCCGACTCATTGTCTGTTTTCCACTTGTATGCCCTATTACTAAGACAGTGCCTGCTTCGGGACTATAAGTTCAGTGTGGACATTTTGCCCAGAGCGCCAGGACTGCCAGGGGAGAGAGAGGGGGACTTCCTGGACTTCACAGATTTCCTGCCTGAAGTGCAACAGCACGAGCTTCCAGGTTTGCACTGACTGTGTTTATTTTTGACACGTGTGTTTTGTTTTGGTTTCTGTCCTGTCTCCGCCCCATTATGCTATTGGTTTTTGCTTTTGTCATCAGCTGTTCTAGTTTCCCTTATTAAGTACGTTGTATATTTAAACTCCTCATGTGTCTTTGTTCAAGGCGAAGTATCATGTTTTGCCATGAGGGCCATACCAAGCCTTTGTTCTTTGTCCTCATTTCCCAGTGTTTTGATCCTGCTCTCGTCCCCGTTTCCTTATTTCTCGTCTCTGCCTAGTTTTGCACATTTGCTCATTGCCTGACCCTGTGAATGTTTTTTGATTAGGTTTTTGCCTATCAATTTGGATTTGTCTTTAACTGCCTTGTATCCGTCTCCAGCCCACGTTACATGACAACCACAGCACTGTAGATGTTGATTAATTTTCCATAAGAGCATCTCTTACAATATTGTTGGCTGTAATTCAAATGACAGGTTTATATTAATCCAACTGTTCAGATACCTTATCATTACTATAGTAATAGCTAACTCACTGGGATTTGCATAGTGGATGATCACATAATCTAATGCTAATCTGCTGTTATTTATGCAATTATAAACCTATAATTGTTGATATGTTGAAGCTTTCTGTAACGAGACGTTTATTTAGCATTTATGAAAGGAGTCTCTAGTGTCAGCCTTCGTAACAGTTTCCTACCATGGTAAAGTCTTTAAATTCTTTGAAATTCTGATCTAGCGTCTTATATTCATCTTTTGATCTCAAGCCCAAAATCTTCTTTGTATAACAAAAACAAAAAAATGAGCCTTGCTTTTCCAATACTTTCATAGGGGACTGTACCTTTCCTAGTAATTTCACTGTAGTTACTGGCATAATTGATAGTATGTAGTATGCTATAGAACTACTAATAAGCCAAGAGTTAAAACAAAAGGATTTGGAGAAATATGTTATTGCAAGCAACTCAAAGATGTACATTGCCTAACATTGTGAGCAAACATCCCTTGTATAAATTAATTAGTGTGAATTATTAATTATTATTGTTGTCTGACCAAGTGTTCATGACCCTGTTAGCATAATTATCTGCCACCATTACAAAAATCTCATCATGACTCTCACAGTTATCCAGAATTATGCAAAAGAGTTTACAGTGTCATATTTAACACAAACTTGTAAGCTAGGATGCCCAAACAGCACAAAGAGCTGACATTTGCAGTCTAGCATGCTAATGTATGCTCACTAGTTAAAACATCTGATCTCTTTTACTGTGTGTATTTTTATTACCCTATCTGGTGATAGTTGGCGTAACATTTCATTAGAGACATGTACTCAGATTGAGTTTAGTAGGGCAATTCCAAAACTTATTAACAAAGTCTATTGCAGGGGTCAAACAGGGCAAAACAAGCAAGAGTGTTTCATGTTTATGAAACACAAAATTAGAAATGTGAAACTATGAAAGCGGAACACATACTAACATAACTAGGGAATAAGGTTCAGAATTGATGCTAAATAACATTAAAATTTCAGAATCACATGGCAGGAATTACCAATCTAATCAAAGAGAAACAAAGAGCAGGTGAACACATCATGGAAACAGATCAATGTCAGTAAGTGAGTGAAGAAAGAGCCAAAACAGAAACCATCTAAAGGCAATTTACAAAAGCAGGATTCTCACCCACACACTGGTCACCATTCTTCTGGTAACCTGCTGGACACTGGCACAGGAAAGATCCTCGGGTGTTATAACAGGTCTGACCCGCACTGCATGTGTGCCTTCCTGTATTACACTCATCTATGTCTGTGCACGCACACACACACACACACACACACACACACACACACACAAAACAATATATGTTAAATAATATTTAGCCATTCACCATAGCTATTCATTCATGGTGTATTTACTAGGCATCACAGTGGAGCCAGGGGACGCATTGTCGGGAACAGCTCCAAGGTCCTGAGCTCAGGTGCAGATTTTTATATACAGTGTAATCTTAGACGGACTATGGTAAGAATTTCTTAAACTCATACTTTATGTTGTATGGTGTACCTCTTTTAAGGCCATACAAGATGGGAAATGCTAGCTTAATTCTTGGTTCTTAGATCTCAGTACATTCTATACAGATTCTGTAATATATTAACAACATATTGCAATAGATTCCATTTTCATGTGGATAGCAGATCAGCGTTTTCCAGCCCATAGAGGGGTGTGGTGGGACGTTCGATGAGGCTGATCATATTTCTCCCTAGTGGTTGCTTGACTGTGTGGGGAGGCTTCTGAGGTTATCCGTCATGCTTCAATGAAGATTAATTTCATTTTCTATGAAGCTGGCCAAGATACAAGTCCACGCACATGTTCTTACATGCATACAGTATAGATACATATACATAAAAAAAGGGTTACACGCAAACACACAAATCAACTTTCAGTGTTTCATCAGAAAATGGAAATGGAAACACCAGAAATTTCCAACCTTTTGACACTAGGCTGAGGCGAAAACGTAAGATTATGTATGTAACCATGGTTCTGACCATAACCTCCCAAAATTATCTCAGGTCCCCCCATATCAAGTTGTCAAAGTTTTTCCTCTGGCCCTTCTCATAGAGCCAAGTCAGCAAAGTGTCTTGGTAGTCCTCTGCTTATTTGGACAACCAAGTTCACATAAGGAACCTTCTGTTTTAGAACTGGTGGAGACGGCATATCACAATAATAGGCTGCTACCCCCTGACAATACTAAACAACGCTCAAAAATAGTACTAGTACAATCGAAAATTGAGATTGAGATAGGAATTTCTGATACTGCTCTCTACTGAGCATGAGAATTCCTCAACTCACCACAGAGCATACGAGTTGCAATACAGCAACATACAGTGTGTAAAATCCAGTCAAGGTGAGATGGTGAGACATGGTGACACTTCACTTACTGCCACCCAGGAGGTAGCCATAGTACACATCAAATAACATTTAATGGAAGAAGGTTCCTCTTTACCTCTGTTCAAGTAAGTATATGCAATCACATCCTTTACTCAGTAAGCTAACTTGTCTTTAGACTGCAGAGCGCCTTTATGGTGTTCCCTAAACACACAAATATCTGGTCAGTGGTAATCATCCCGAAATACCTCTTGAGAGCTCTCATTGGAACCAGGGTTTGGGGACCTGGGCACATTCTTATCTATCAACAGATTGATACTATCATTTTATTCATGTGCTGAGATGCCAGTATCTTTGTCAGGAAAGGTGAGTGCAGCCTCTTTGTTTGAACTCTGGCCCCCAACACTGACACTGTATAAGGGCGATGTGTGGCCACTTGGAATTTCATGACCTCATCTGTAACTGAGATGGCTCTGTCTTCTTCCATGCAAAAGACATTTACATTTCTTAGCTCTAAGAATGGGGTTGATTCCACCTCCCTTTTTTGGAATTGATATCTTAAAAAGAACCAGCCAGTTTAACCATTTAACAGTTTAACCTAAAGCTAGATGGCATGGGTCTCACACCTTTGTGGGGTGGACCCCCATGTTTAGTGGTAAATTGTAGGCACTGGTCTGATGTTTTCAAGTTCCAGCATTTTAGTTGCAGAGGCTAGCCACTCACTTATTTTTGTATATGATTTTGGTGAATTGTGCCTTGCAAATGTATCCATGCTCTGATTTGGCAGAATCATTTTAGAGTTCTGGGCTGGCTCAGAGGCAACAATGTGACACCAATGTGGCCCTGCACAGTTTCATCCATTCACTGGTGCTGTTTCTGAAACCCAACTTTGAGGGAATAGTATGATAAGGGTGCCTAAAGGTAACCTGCTGCCTCAAATGTCTGGTTCATGTTTTGAACAGAGGAATGGTGATGAATTGGTTCCTATTGAGCTTGTCCACAAAAGACCTGTCCAGGTTATAGTAGCAGGTGGGAGAGTGTGTCATCAGGCACCAGCAACTGTTTTTGAGCCAACCAAATTTGCCTTGTCATCTACAGTAACAATCTACCATACTCTACTGTTATGGCTCCCACTGCATGGAGTGCTGACTCCAATGGTGGAGATTCTGTACCCATACCAGATACACAGTATACTCTTACTTTCATGTAAAGAGCAGGACTAGTTAAACATTCTGTGGGAGTGGGTGGGATTCATCAAGAGTGTCTGTGGGAGTAGGAGGGATTGGTCAGAATTAATTTAGAAGTGGGTGGGAATGGGATTAAATATAGTCCCACATACACCTCTAGCTTCAAATGCACTAAAGTGTGCTGTAGCAAAATCAAGTTTAGTATATTTCAGTGAACAAGATTTTCACTTTCGGAAAAGCGTATGAGAGTATAAATAATAAGTCAAACACTACTATTACCATCACCCAAGGTGTGGATCAACACACTCTCATTTGACAGTGCAGCTTTACAAACAACAAATAGTCTTATTGGACAAAAACAAGGGATTAAGGTGTTTTGAATTTAATTAAATCAACTTCCTCAACAGGGAAGCAAACAGATGTTTCACATAAAAATGACGTACAACGTGTGTCTCCTTGACAATCTGCATTTGTCTGAATGTCTTTTTATTAGTCTTTTTATTAGTCCATCAAAATACATTTTCACAGTCTGCAGAACATTTGAATAGAAACATAGCTGATGCATAGTGAGTGCATTTTCACTCAGCACAGGAAGTGGGATCTAATCCTGCAAAGCCTTTTCCATGTACACTTTGCAAAGGTCATCAGAAATCTGCAAACCTAGAAAGCTCAAGCCAGTAAATGTTTCCATTTAGACGTCATGTACTTTCTGAAGTCAACAATGAGACCCTTATTGTAATGAGATGTCAGTGAATGGAGCAAGTGCCATCATGTGATGATATGTTATATTTGCTTATGTAGTCAAAACAAGACCTGTAGGAGTAAAAAATGAACGAAGATGAAAAATGTTCTGCTTAAATACAAAATAACTGTGGTGTTCAAAATTATACGGCATTAGTATAAAAGAAGATGTAATACCAAATGTATAAACATGCTATTTTAGACCTAGTTAGATTTATGTTACAAGTATAACCAACATATAGAAACTGGAATATAAAATAGCCAGACTTCTACAAAAGTAAATATATGCTCTTCTTAAGTACAAATAATGATGAAAAGACTGTACAGCAAAAGTTCAAACTTAATCGATATCACTAGGTTGAATACCAGTAAGTAATCTGAACTCGTGTTTTTTATTCCTGCACACTCACCTGCTTCATTCCTTGGACTGAGTTCAAAGTGCAATGAAAACTGCTCATGTTACACTGGAGCTTCTAAAACTCTCAAGTTCTCAGACCAAACACTCTGGATAAATTGCTGATATACTTGTTGAGACGAGTGAAAAAATGCATTCCGATGTCAACATAAAAAGTTACTTTGAAATTAAATAGAAAAAAAGGGATTGCGGTGTTGGTAGTCTACATTAAGAAGGATGAACTGCAAAAGATTAAAGGTGACTTTGACATTTTCCATAATGTTAGTGTTCAGATATTACAGAATGGTAACCAAGATAACTTACACAATGAATGTGCAAGATTAACCTGAAAAACCTCCTGAACATAATTTAAAACCTCATTTACCCTACCCTAACCTAACCTTACATTACCTTGCCTAAGGCAGCCTAACCTAATGTATGCTATGGTAACCTAATATAGCATAATCTAGTACCACAACCCAGACTTTCATTAAGCAGTCTTGCACTTTTAATCTTAAAATATGGCTAAGAACCTACTGCCTTTACAGAAAGAGGTCATCTTACATTACACATAGTAAACACTCATATTTACTTTCCACTAACATTTTCAAACAAAATGCTACTAACTTTTAAAGACATGATGAAACTGGTGTATGGATGTCCTTCTGTGTAATTGTAATGTAATCTGGTCATTTATTGGACAATGTGTATTTAGCCTATTTACTTTTAGTTTCTCCAAAGGCATGTTGGATTGTTGATAGTACAATCAAATGAAACTATCCGATCTATAACACTGAAATCATTGGAGACTTTGGTTTAACCATGTTTCATTTACTTATATGGTCTTTCAATCTGGCTCTTGCTTCTCTGTCTTTCTTTTATGATGTGAGCTGCTTCTATAAGTAACTGTACCAGGTCCTCAATCAAAGAAATTGTCACAGTCCTATCCATGCTCTCATATGTTCAACAAGATCTTGGGTGATCTACAGTTACCCACCATGTGTTGCAAAGACCTAACAAATGGGCTAATTGTTTGCTAAACACTATTCTAGTTGTACTTCATTAGACTGGAAATATATCAGACGAGATGGAGTCACTTCTATAGCAAACTGCACATCATGTAAAACTATATTAGGAGAATATTTCTTTTGTTTTAATAGAAGATTATCAATGTTATATCACTTATATGGTACAGTGATCAGTGTTTCAAAGGGTCTGATCCTGCACAAATTAGCCTAAAATTAACAACGTAAAACTAATATTTTTTTGTTTTAGCTACAGAAAAGATGACTAGTTGATTATCTTTTGAATGACCAGTTGACTAGTAAAAGTTAATATTCCTGCAACCCCTACATGGCACATGTTACAACATACACAGAAATTAAAATGGTTTATTAGAACGCATATGGCTGTGTCTGAAATCAGCTGTATCAGCTATATCATTTAACAGTGGCAAAGGACACAGCAGCATGGCAAACACACACACACACACACACACACACACACACACACAGTGTGTGAGAGTGATGTCATATTTTGGCCACTGGCCCCACCTGGAGTCTTAAGTCTGAGTAAACAGAACTCAAAGCCCCACTTGGTCCTCATTCCATTTGCGCCTCCCAAAAGCTCCCAAACCTGGGCTGACCTCCCACTCGGCCACCAGGAGAGAGGAGGAAAAGAGAGGAGGGAAGTGCTCGGATAGCGTGAGCAAGCCCTGTGAATGTTTGTGGAAAAAGTGAAGAGCATTCTCTTTCCCCCAATTTGTTCCTTTTCCTTTTTTTCTAGAGCTAATGTTTAATTTAATCAATTCAGTTGTTTAAATGACATGGATAAATTCTACTCTTTCTTACTTTGTCTCAGCCATTAAGCTATTAATATAATGTCCTTTTTAAAAATAATTGTTAAAATATATGCCACTTTATTAGGAGCATCACACTAATTCTAATAC
>JANDJT010000168.1:7395249-7422232 GCA_024331685.1 Stegophilus panzeri
CCCCCCCCCCCCCCCCCCAGTTCCCCATTTGCTCTCAGTACAGCCTCAATTCTTCATGGCATGAATTCAACAACGTGTTGGAAACATTCCTTTAAGATTTTGGTCCATGTTGACATGATTGCATAACATTTGTCAGCTGCACATTCATGCTGTGAATCTTCCGTTCTACCACATCCCAAAGGCACTGTATTGCATTCAGTATGAAGTAGCCATTATAAGATGGGTAAACTGTGGCCATAAAGGGATGCACATGGCCAGCAACAAAACACAGATAAACTGTGGCATTCACTCCATGCTCGATTACTACTGAGGGGCCCAATGTTTGCCAAGAAAACAGTTAACACAAGGCAGGTTGGATCAATGTATTCATGCTGTTGACACCAAATTCTAACCCAAAAGTCTTCAATAAATATACAATTTATTGTATTTATTTATTGACCACATTGTGGTCTCAGTTTCCTGTTCTTGGCTGACAGGATTGGAACCTGATGTGTTTGTAGCCCAACCACCTCAAGATTTGATGTGCTGTGCATTCTGAGATGCTTTTCTGCTCACTATGGTTGTAATGAGTGGTTATTTGAGTTACCTCCTCGGACCACTCTCATCAAAAGGCGTTTCCACCTGCAGAACCGCTGCTCACTGGATGTTTCTTGCACAATTCTGTGTAAACCTCTAGACACTGTTTTGCATGAAAATCCCAGGAAATCAGCAGTTTCTGAAATACTCATTCTAGCCCATCTGGCACCATCAACCATGCCACGGTCAAAGTCACTGAGATTTTTTCCCCCATTCTGATGTTTGAAGTGAACATTAACTGAAGCTCTTGACCTGTCTCTGAATGATTTTATGCATTGCTTTCCGGCCACATAATTGGCTTATTAGATATGAGCAGCTGTGTATGTGTTCCTATTAAAGTAGCCAGTGAGAATATAGTACTGTTCAGTTAAAGGTATTGTCTGTAATGTAGTTGACAGCAACTAAGCAAAAAGAAGCCAACCTACGGCCAACAACCTGCATGCTACAATATTTAAAATAGTAAAATCAGTAGCTCTGATGAAGGTAGTTTAAATGTATTTACTGATGATCCTAGTGTGGTGAGTCATAAGTAACTTCCTTTGCAGTACAACTGTCAATCTGCACTTTGACGCTCCCAGTTGCCCTATGGTTTTAAACACATCCGTTTACACTGTAATGGAATTCAGAGGATATCCAGCTGCCCTGTGTCCTTTTCTCCATGAAACCTCAAACCTCATGCCAATTGTTTTTTGGCTACAAAACCCATGTAATGTTCTTTTTTTCCCACCAGATATGCACTGACATGAAAGAACTAGCTGTATTCGCCACACTGGGGGGCATTTGGTTTGTGTTTTCACTGAACTATTGCAATGGAAAAAGGGATATTGTCCAAAAAATGACTTGAGTCATCTTATTTACACAATTTCTTCAATAGCGCAACTATTCCCTGGAAAAATGAGCAGGGACAAAATATCTGAAGTTAACAACATTTCACATCACTTTATATGCCGGTCATGTATTAGCCTTAAGGGGATACTTTAATGAGAACCTTAAACACCTTTAAAAGTGTTAGCACTCTACATGACAAAGCAGATACAACTCCTAAAGGTGTATTAACAGGATATTTTATGGCACGTGCTGAGTTGCTACACATGATTAGGGGAAACTAAACTTTTGCGTTGCATCATGAAACCATTTGTCTTCTTTCCTACTCCCAGAGATCTGATCTCTTCAGATTTTCAATTCTTTTATTTGGCTTTTAGTGACAGATAAGGCTTCCCAACTATGGCCTTTACTAAGCAACAGTGAAGATCAATTTCAAAGTGAAAACAGAAATCTTTCCCTGGCGCCACTACAGAAATGCTTCTTTCCAGTTCATGACCTAAAATAAAATCAGGTCCAGAGCATCTCAGATGGACAAGAAGAATTAACATTCCGAATGATCCACGGTCTGTTGACCTTTTCCTGGCCAGTGGAATTTTTGGGATGCTTTGATGCTTCACTGAACTACATGAGCAGTTCATATACAAATGCCTTCTATCAACCAAATGAAACTGACTTCAATTTGCGTCTTGGGAAAAACAGATAGCCATCATATCGGAGACCCATATGAGAACAATTAGCGAACACATTCATTTCAAGTGATTGGTGATGATTTTATTGGCACGATTTTCAAAAGATCTTCAAAGTCTTGTTTCGGTTATATCATATTTAGTAGAAAATATATTTATGTGACAAATCTGTTGCCATTTAGATACAAGTGTAGACCAGAGTGTAACCTTCATACATAGATGGCCAAACCTTAAGCCATCACAGAGGTCAGCATCATCTTAACCACACCACAGGCTTGAATTAAGGCCCAAGTTACACTGAGAAACTCAAGGAGGAATCCAGACTCGACAGATATCAGAAACTGTCAAAATATTCAGAGAAAGGTTAGGAAAAGCGCCAGGGACATCACTGCTGTTTTGAGTATAAAAGAAATGCTCTGTTCTTGACATAATTAATATCCAGGCTTGCTTATGGCAGAACAGATATCCAATTAAATGGGATGTAGATTTAATGATAATGAGCCTTTATTAATCACATATACACTACAGTGAAATTCTTTTCTTTGTATAACCCAGCATATCAGAGTCAGCCACGATAGAATGCCAATGGCACAGAGAGGGTTAAGGGCTTTGCTCAAGGGCACAACAGTGGCAGCTTGGCAGTGCTGGGGCTTGAACCCCCAACCTTCCAATTAGTAACCCAGAGCCTTAACCACTAAGCCACCACTGCTCCTTTAGGAATTTAAAGCCCTAATGAGCAAGGCAGTGGCCAACAGTGGCATGGAAAAACACCCTGAGACAACATGAGGTAGAAACCTTCAAAGGAACCAGACTCTAAAGGAAACCCATCTCCTGGGTGACACTGTGCTTGTGATTATAAAAGAAATAAAAGATATATTTATAATGCTGTATACATAAAGTGTTTCAGCTGTTTATAGGATAGTGTGGTTTTTAACTTGTGACCTTAAGAAGAATGGGAGGACTAAACCATAGCATTTCTATTTAATGTAACACTAACATTTCATGTAATCATAGGTACTAATACTACTATCCATAATGGTGGTTCTTTCCTTCCAACCTCTTACAAATACTTCTGTTGCAATAACTTCAAAACTGAATTAGATCATAACACAGGCCAACAACCAGTAAACATGCTAACAGTAGGTGAGTGGTGCTGTCAAGAATGAACAATACATCCAGCACAGTTAACCAGAAAGTTCTTGGGCCCTTTGACTCCAAACCATTCAACATGGAAGCTCTTCTTGAAAGAGGAGGGCATAATGCATGGTTCTTTTGACCCAATGCCAGATTTGTTGGTTTGGTTGGCCAGATGACTCTGGCACAGCACTGAGGAAGAGAAAGATCAACAATTTCTCACATGCAGGGCAGGAAACAGCTGGATTCCGGCAAACACAGCCCAATAATAACAACAACACTGAACACTTACACGTAGAATCCTATTCTACTCATAAGGCCTTTCTTTCCATCATTATTAGAAATCATTATTATTATCATGTCATGGAACACGAAAATATGCAATACAACATTGTAGTTAGCCAAAGAACAAGGACAGAATAGAGACAATAGAGAAAATTGTTTAAAGAGGATATTAAAGACATTCAGAATAAAAAATAAATAAAAAAACAGATACAGAGAGGGCTCACTTGACAACTCTTGGTTTGTTTATTTCTGGAATTAGCTTCAATATAATATTGCTACATTTGGGCATTTGTTGCAATATGAATAATGATGCTTGTCACTATTGTTTGATATTTCATATTGGCTGATGGCTAGCTATTAGGCTAAACTAACATCTGAGGTGAGCTGTCATGCTCCTTCAAAATAGTTATCTATTTTGATCATTTTGAACCCACAATTGAACAGGTTAAGGAAAAATAGAAAACAGGGTGTAGTGTTTTGTCTTGCTACACTACTTGTCACTGGAAAAGCTACATTATTTTGAAAATAGCTGAGCTACTGACATACTTAATATATATATAAAATAATTGCATGTGGTCATTATATGATATTCATCTCTGCAGGGGAAGTGTTAAATTAGCTTTTTTTTCTATCAGTATTTTCTTTTCAGTAAATAATTTTGTACCTTCAAAGCAAACATTTCTGAAAAATAAACAATGATGACACCTGACCTGATGGAATTTCTTCAGACAGTTAGCTTCCTCTTTTGGAAATTGAGTCACTCCACCACATGGTCTGAAAGTGCTAATGAATCAAAGTAGTAATTGTCTGCCAAGGGAAAAATTGCCTTTTTGTTTATCTAGAGCTGACCTAGTTAAATCATAACCATAAGCACTATAGGAGATACAGCAAAACCAATGCCAGAGCAGAGAGACACCAAATATTTACCCACCAAATCTGTTTCTGGTCATGACCTCAACATTCTTTGAGATTATAAATTGATGTGATAGTTATCTTTGTGATGACTCATTTCTTCCGTGCTTTTGTGCAAATGGGAAAAATTTTTCCATAACCTGTTGCTCATAAGCCTCTCTTAAGAGCTCAGTGTGGTAGTCTCTGCTAAAAGAAAAAAAGGGCTAATTTGCATTTGTCATGGCAGTAACACAACAGCAAACTCAAAGATCTTAAAGATCATTTGACTTCAGAGGTGACAAATGTTAAACAGGTCACAAATATTATATCAATATTCTGCAACTGTATAATCTAGAACTCTTAAGGGTTCTTTATTTGTCTTGGTGGACAAAACCCCTACAGGAGTGTGTTTATTCATACCAGACTTGTTTAAAAAGAAGTTTATCAGGTATTCATTGGGCAAATGCTTTTATCCAAGGGGTTTTAGGACTTAGTCCAAATTCAGGCATAGAAGGCTGGATAAGGGTCAAGGGTCCATAAGTGGTTCTCAGGTCCTCAGTCTTGAATTCACAGTTGAATTCACAACCTTCCTGTCACTAGCACAGAGCTACCACTGCACAAGACTAACTCATATTTCCACATGGTTACAGAATATAGATGGAACAAATAGTGTTTAGTTAATTTCCAGTACTTCTCGTCAAAAAACAGATGACTATGTTGTGTTAATAGAAGAACTAAAAAAAATAATAATGAAAAGTTTAATTTGTTATTATTGGTGTTGATTGGTTTAATTTTTTTTTTTTTTTTTTTTAATGTTTTTTGGATCAGACTGACATCACCCTGGAAGAAAAAAAACACTGACCTCATAAGTAGTACAAGGCTATTTACTTGGGTCTGCAGCACATGGAAGTGGATCCTAGTCCATTCACACCAAAACTTGTGGAATTTTCACGTCATTCATTGCTGACTGCATAAAAGGTAGTCCTCTTGTGCATCACATCAATCTTAGCGACACCAAGCCCTCCGGTTTTCTCCCCAATTTGGTTATTTGCTAATACATGACAACTGGGTTAGCAAGACAGGTGAAGCCTACGAGCCACATATTATCAAGCTGCTGCATCACAGGGCAGTGTAACACATTCAAAGTAAAACTCTATCTATCGTCTTCTGGATACATGAGCTCACAGACTAATGCGATTAACTATTGTCACTGTGATTGACACAGGATAGGAGAGAGTATACTATCTCTCTCACCTATAGAACATGGACAATTTTGCTCCTTTGGGATTTGAACATTCAACTTAAAAGTACTTAATATAATAGGAAGGCAACTAGTGACTAAGCATCACCCCTCGTGCTAATCTGGAAGAAAATGGTAGCCTGGGCTGTGTGCAGCCCTGACAAAGCTAATGCTTTATATGATGTACAGTTGATTTAACATAGACATTAACTACTATTGCAACATAGAGGTTTGTGAAGTAGGGAAGCTTTCAGGCGCTTAAAAAAAAGCCCAGATTTACTTGTTCCTTCTTGGTGTCCATAGATGCTTCTCGCAGTGGGCTTAGTGCTCTGCATCCTCAAGTGTCAGAAGGACATGATATTGCAATCACAGTAGCTTTTGTTAGTAAATCACTAAACTATGCACTGTCCAGGTACCCAGATCAGACTATTTTTTTAGGACCCAAATGGGCACCCTGCGTTAAGTTTAATCACTGGTTGGAGACAACAACATGCTCTTACATTCTCAGTAAGCCTAAATTGCATCCAACCCCATATTAATCCAATAGGTAATGATGCCCCCTTTAACCCATTGGTTTAATATGGGGTTGGGTACAATTTATGACCTCCAGCAAGTTGAAGCTTCCAACTTAGCATTCAATTGGACACTGGGAAACATGATTTGTGCCCTGCCACCAAAAACAAAGCAGAGATTAACATAATTGTTACAGTCTCTTACTTAAAGATGCCAAATCTCACAGGCTATGCCCCGTTTAAGCTGATGTTTGGCAGAACTCCCAAACAGGTGTGTCTTTCAGCATGTTGTGTATTATGATGATTACAAACTGTTCCTAATGAGTGACCTGGCAGAGGCCATGAAGGTCACAAAGATGTCAGCCATAAATCAGAAACAGAGACAAGCAAACCTCAATGATAAGAAGCTGAAAGGAGCAGCATGTGAATGTTTCAGATCGAGATGAAAGATATGGTAGATTCAGGCAACTTTGATTGGTCTAAGACAAAATGTGCATCTCTCAATGGCTTTTGATGTCAGGGCACACAAATTTGATATAGCTCACATCTCCGGGATCCTGGGTTCATTCCTGGCATCAGATGACCATCTATGTGGAGGTTCACATGGAGGTTCACTCCAGTAGGTGGATTGACTATGATAAATCGCTCCTAGTATAAAGAGGTTGCTGACAGGGAGGGAGGGAGGGAGCTGTTTTATTCTCAACAGAGCTTTACTGATAAACAAAACAGAATTCCAAAATTGACTTAATCGGTTCTTTAAACTTTACTTAGTGGATTTAAGTATACATACCAAAGAATAAGTTAAGTACACTCATATCTTTATGTTCGCTATACTCAAAGCAATCAATTTTTAAACTTAACTGGTTCAAGGTAGTCAGTTTCCTTAACTCATTTGAGTAAACTTAACCTTTCAGGTTTTACAGCGCATGGCTGATAATCATAAAACAGGCTCCTATAACCTCAAGCAATCAGTCATGGGTGCATAGTCATGTGTGTGTGATTAACGCTGACCTGAATCAGGTCCTGGCCTGGATTTCCACCCAAAAATGATGAGTAAGCATGGCATAAGCATTATTCGATATCCAGAGGTTTTCTTTATTAAGAAATTTATGAAGACAGACTAAGTGGGTGTCTGTTCCACAGACACACTAAGCACAATATAAAGCTTGTTGAGCACTAATAGCACACAAGAAAGCTCTCCAAAAGAAACACACCTCTGATTAAGACAAATTCTCTGAGAAATCAAAGACGAGGCTCTGTGATTCTGTAATGACTCACTAAGACACAAGCCATTTCAGCAAAAAAGAGTGTTTTTTTTTTTTTTTATTCCAGATGTAATGGCTTTACAAAATACTGTTCACCAAAATATCACCAGAATATCAAATGCTCTGTAGATTCATGTAACGACACAGCAGGGCAATGCTAATCTAGTAATTTAATATAAGCCCAATTACAATGGTTAACCTTATAGTAAAACTATGGTGACTGCCTACATTACATGGAGAACAGAATGAAATGAGCCAGGTAATGTTGGAAAACAAGTTCTCAACACAGCTGAAAGTGTAGTGACCTTATTAGCCAACTAACAAGTTTTTTATGTTCTTCTTTTCAAGGAGGCTCACATTGCTTGCCAAAGAGCACAAAAACATTTATTGATTTTCTCCTATAATTAGGTCATATGGCCCCACGTAGTTGGTCTACCTATGAAACATTCCTGTTTTACAACGTCTATAAACCAGAATGGGAGAAATAAACTGCACCTAACTCAGATTTCCTCCATGACTGTATACTCATCAAGTCATCACTCAAATGTGCAAAAGTCATGGGTAAAGACTAATTTTGAAAGCAGTCTAATGCTTTCAAAAATATTCTTAAATCTAATGACTTCTCATTAACTGTACAACAGACTGTGCCACAATATGTGTTCTTCATGTCAGACTATACAGTATGAGGAAGATCCTATAACGATAGACCTGTTATTTAAAAAATGAATACATTCTGCTTATATCATCAATCAGCACTATGCAGGCTTGTTCAGGAAATGTGCTCGCATTAACAGAAACATTATTCAGAGTGAACTTGAGTTAATATGGATATACCGTCCATTAGCATGTTTTGTTTATGTTTGCCACTACTATATTTGTAGCTGTGAGTTTTGCTTAATCCCATGCCATCCTTCTATTGGTGGCTTTTAGAAGAGTGTCGTAGCAGCAGTCACACTCTGAGGTTTTAATCGAAAATTTGTGACACTGCCACAAGTGTCTCCATGATTCCACTGCCCACATTTCTTTTTTACCTTTTCGACTAATAAACAGTCCTGATAACATTTTGATGGGCTTCCCTCATTGTAAGTCATTGTTTGAGTGATGAAGTGAGAGGCAGGAGTTGCCTTTATGCTGTCTTTTTGATGTGGTAAAATGGGGTGTAATAAAGGTACCAGACAAAGGGAGCTTGCTGACTGCTTCAGTCATACCATTAGACCAACAAATGTGCTTGCCCACGTGCCTGGCTTTGCGGTTGGCACTCAAAAGCCATTTGTGTACCTACCATGATGCCAGACTCTCCCTCAGAAGGACACAAATCACACATACACACAGCCTCTGCACCTTTTTAACCCCATTACCATGAGCAATGCCACCAAACCATTATGATCTAAAGCTTCTTCATGTGTATGTAATTAAAGCGAGTCTTGATGCCCGGTGAGGTGCTGACTTATGACTAAAATAAACCGTTGAAGCATAAATGGGTGACCACAGACCACAGCAGGAAAAAGAGTATGCCAGCTGCATCATCCATCACAGCTCTCATTTGAGCTGCACTGCTATCGACTTTGTAATTTGCCATAGTTGTGGCGGAATTGTTCGGAGCAAATCAAGCGCTGTATGATTCAGCATCCGCAGGATGTTTGATGCCTTCATTATTTTCCAAGAACACATGGTAGATGTTGAACATGCATCACTCCCATCAAAGGATATTGAACGGAAGCCAAACATATTAGACCCGAGGCAGTCAATGGAAGAGAACCTTGGTGTCAAATGGGAAAATAGGGTAAATTAGGCTGCTTTTATCCCCAAATTTTCTTGTGTTTTTCTTTTCATTTAGACGTGCTATCTTCCATTTGACATTGCGAAAGCAAGATGTTGATTTTCAAAGGTGTTTCTCATGTTTTATATGTTTTAAGGAAGAATGAATAGGGTTCTCTATGTGAAGCTGTAAAGTAATTACCTCACCCCGACTACCATTAAAATGGCTATATTTTTCACAGGCCCAACGCGTCAAGAGACATGGCCCAAAATAGTTACCTCATAGCTGAAGATCAAGCACATACAGCCTCTTCCTTTTAGATTACAATTCTATGTTACAGCAGATCCTGGAGATCTACCTTCCTGAAGACTTCAGGTCCAACCATAATCGTGCCCATCTGACCATCTAATCATTGGCTTAAGAAGTTCTTGATCAGGTGTGACAGATTCTGGTTAGAGATGAAACCTGTAGGAAGGTAGATCTCAAGGAAGAGAGTTGGTGACCTCTGACCTACAATGTATCTACTCTAATTTGGTATTTTATCAGTACACCTACATGTTAGTGCACTCAATATTCATAATTACTGACTGTAGTCTATTTGCTGTTGGAAATTGTTAGTCCTCTCGACCCTGTCCATTAGTGGAAAGAGACCACCATAGAACCACCGCTGGGCTTGGTATGAGTATATATGTGTGCCTAGCACTAATTATGTATTGTAAATGTGTTTAATGAAGTAGCCAGTAAGAGCACAGTGTTAAAAAAAAAAAAAAAAAAATTAGGAACAATGTTGAACCTAATACATATCAGTGCCACAAACACTTGACAGTGTCACTGTTGTGCTGATGGTAATTTCCCACCTACTGTAAATAACATCTGGTCAGTAGTGGCCCTATGGGGGTTCACTTCTATAGAGGGATAAAGTAAAGAGGAGCTGACAAATTAACAGATGGACTAAATGTATACCTACAAAAAGCTATATCTATATTGTACACCACTTACAATAATAAAGATTTCCAGCAAGAGCACACATAACAGATAATGTTGTACTGAGTGAATACAGGTTACATTACTGACCATAGGTTATAGTACTGACATGTTGCAATACTGACCAAAGGTTTTAATACTAACTGTAAGTTCCAATACTCATTACAGGTTGCAGATGCTGTTTACTGGTTACATTTTATACATACTAATAATAACTACAAATTACATCAGACACTTTATTAGGTACACCATTGTAATACTGGAAAGGACTCCGAATTGCTCTCAGAACAGCCTCAAATTTTCATGTCATGGATTCCACAAGATTATGGAAACATTCCTTTGAGATTCTGGTCCATGGTGGCATGATTGCATCACATAATTGCTGCATATTTGTCTGCTGCACATTTATGCTGTGAATCTCCCATTCTACCACATCCCAGAGGTGCAAAAATGAAGCTAGATCTGGTGACGGGAAAGCCACTGAAGTATTGGATTCATTGTCATGTTCATGTTCATAATGAGTTATCATTCTGAAGTAGCCTTTATAAGATGAGTAAGTTGTGGCCATAAAGGAATAGCTATGGCATTCGAACGATGTACAGTTAGTATTATGGTGCGCAATTTGTGCCAACAAAGCATTCCCTACAGCATTACACCACCAGCAGCAGCCTGAACTGTTGACACAAGGGAGGTTGGGTCCATGGATTCATACTTTTGATGCCAAATTCTGCCCCTGGGATCTGCATGGTGCATCAGAAATCAAGATTCATCATACCAGTCAATGTCTGGTCTTATGCTTTTGTATAACCTTCAGTCATATGCAACACTTCAAGGTCTGATATGTTGTGCATTCTGAGGTACTTTTCAGCACACCCCAGTTGTAAAGAGTCTCTCATCAACAAGGCATATCTACCCACAGAACTGCAGTTTAACTCTAGAGACAGTTGCACATGAACATTAACTGAAGCTCATTAACTTGTATTTGCATGATTTTATGCATTGTGCTACTGCCACGTGATTGGCTGATTGAATAATTGCAAGCATGAGCAGGTGTACATGTGTTCCTAATAAAGTGGCCAGTGATTGTATAGCACTCAGATAATCTAGACTAAGATTTAGATGACAGGTTGTAACACTGACTACAGATTATAGTAATGATTCTAATTTATAATACACTTGTTTCAATGCTCACTGCACACTATCAGTGACCCTGGATAGCATCTCTGTAATGTAAATACAATTTTTATGGCTTTCGTGGTTTTTTAGAGAAATTACAAATTTTCATGTTGGATTATTTTTGGTTATTTCACATTTCAGATCCTAACATTCACTTAAGAGTGGCAGCTTGGATGCTGGAAAAACAATCCTACCTCTGCAGTAATTTTGCTCATCCAAAGTGAAGCCAGGTGTGCAGGGCCTGTATGGACCAGAAGGTCGACGCTCGGGCAGGCTTACGGGTTGAGAGTTCACGTTTGGAGGGACCGGAGGGTTGGGGGGACTCTGTTCAGTCGGCTGCACTGTCTCATCCCCTCTGCTTACAAAGATTTGTGCATTCTGTGGCAGACAGAGGTATCCACCAAAGTGGTTATAACACTTCATACCCCCTTTGCAGGCATCGGGAACGATGGCGCACTCATCGATGTCTGTTGAAAAAGGGAAGAGGCAGTATAGGGCTATGAGTGTTTGGAAATGCTGGCGGTGTCTATGAAGGTACGAAGGGTTTCAATCATTTTGAAATGTTTAATAGGAAGTCACAGTGACTGCTGTTGCCCATCTGGGTCAAGTCATGAATATTGCCCATACACACACTCACATACACACACACACACACACAGACACACACAGACACACACACACACACACACACACACACCACACACACACACACATAGACAAACACAACCTGCAAAACATAAGCAGCTGTAACCCATACGGAAACTATATCTCAGTTTAATGCAATATTTAATATTGCTTAGACATTTAGTGAGTCTTTTTACGTTTCTTTTTTGTGCATGAACAAAATTCAAATGAGAAAATGTCTGTAATTTGTCACAAAATTTTGCACTGGACATGTAAGCTTTTATTGTAAAAATGCAGAAGACCAAACTATATTACTAAACCTTTACTAAACTACACAACTAAATCATCCCGGACTCCTGATCTCATCTCCTCCAGGTATGGGGCATCTTCCCTGGTTGTCTGCCAGTGATGATGGGACCATCCTAGGGTGCTTTTGTTCTTTTTTTTCTTTTCTAGGCCTAGATTGCATTGCAAGTCCTTAACTTACTACTATTAAATAAATTGACTGCCCCAAATGTAGAAGCTCATACCTTTGCACACTTGTATGACAGGATCATACTCATAGCCATCTGTGCACTGTAAGAGAAGAAGAAAATACTATTACTTGGCAAGTTGTAACCTGTTTTGAATCCCTTGTCCACAAATAAGGTGTAATAATAATTCTGAGGCAAATAACATGTTAATTTTTCCCTAGGAGTTTACTGCACTATGATTACAGTGCTCAGCACAGGAAAGCAGTGATTTCCGTAATAGGTCTAGTCAAGAAGTTTGACTTTATTAAAAAAAAAAAAACTTGCTGTGTAAGTGACGGGTTCCTCTGGTTCTTGGGCGAAGACATAGGCCAACATGGCCATTATCATGTAGATTCCAGGCATCATCGTGGCTCTGTGGTGAGGGGGGCGGGGGGGGGGGAAGGAAAGGCACATAAATAGGCATGCCAGTCTATGGGCCATGTAATAGCCGTTATTACACCTCTCTGAGAGATGATGAACGAGTAGCGACACGTCCTAAATCTACTCAAGTTCAGTAGCTGCTGTAAACCCCCCCTCATCTTTCCTCTATGAATCACACTATATGTTTATCACAAAACTCTGCTCAATGACAGATAAATTTAAATATATATGTATTTATTAACATGTAACAAGTTAATTTACATGCACCTTTTAAACCAGGACCTTCTACTTTCTATAGACTAAACTAAACAAGCCCACAGTATAGACATAATGTTATCATGTCTGAACATCACCTGCACTGGACCGTGCGTTACTTTGGTACTGAAGTTGAAGCAGTCCTACCTGGGATTACCTGCAGTCGGTGCCTTAAGTGAGTGACTCCGATGTGCTGCACGATGCGGATGCTGCTTGTCCTAACAGCCAGGCGATTTGGAAACGTGTGAGTGTGAGGAGTTGGTGTAATCACAGCGCACACGCGGAATGCGGGGAGGTGGAGGGAGAGGGAGAGGGGGAGGAAGAGGTGGAGGGGGAGGGAGAGGGAGCGGAATAGGGGGAGGTGGAGGGAGAGTGAGAGGGGGTGGCACGGACAGGTTCTACTGTAAGCTATCACCGGGCTTTATAGGAATTACTGTCGCGCGCGCGCGTGCGTTTGTGTGTGTGTGTGTGTGTGTGGTTTTTAAAAAGAGAGATTGTGGCTCCCTCTACTGCTTATTTATAATCCTTGAATATATTCCTAGAACAGCAGGGTCTAACTCAGACACTGCAGAGATTTAGGCTGTTTTCCATTTCTAACAAAATCATATTGGTAGTGGGTTGAATTAAAAGTGACACAAGCTAAACTCGATATTGTGGCCCACCAGGAAGGATTTAAAGCTGCTGTAAGTAATTTTCAATAACTGAACACAAACACACCCTTCTGCCAAGACAGGGATTCCCCCACCCCGAGACATGGGTGTCCAATCTTATCCGGAAAGGGCCGGAGTGGATGCAGGTTTTCATTCCAATCAAGCAGGAGTCACACCTGAGTCTGGCTTCTGCTTGGTTGGAATGAAAACCTGCATCCACTCCGGGGGGGAATCCCTGTTTTGGCAGAAGGGTGTGTCGAGTGGGGGCTGAGGTGGCATCCCCAAACCAACACCCCACACCCAACCCCCAAACTGAATCTGGCTATTCTTCACCCTTGCTTTTTCCAATAAATTACAGTACATTGTCAGTTGTAGAACTGACCCTATATGACTACCTGCATATTTGCACATAGGAGGATATAATTCTAAAATTGCATACATTACGGTATTCAGACATCAGACATAATTATGGACTTAAGCACTATTTAGAAGTTATGAACACTGGAAGAGTTGGTATAACAGAGGTGTGTCTCAGTTGCACCCGATTCTGAACTTCTTGCACATTATTATCTCAAGTAAGTCTAAGAATGTGACCACAATTTGTCCTGCTGAAATGTATATTTTGGGCTGTAAATACACAAAACAACTGTGGAATGGCATTAAGGACAATATTAAATACAGAAATGCAACATAGTATCATAGTATCATATCTTTAAAGTCTACAAAAAAAATTTCTCCACAAGGCACACATCATCTTAATAGAAGATATTGCATATCCTGAGGACTGCTTTTATATAGATACATTTATGAACGAAATTCATAGCTAAAAACTTCATAGAGCTCTAAGCGTAGCAGAAAAACAACTTACTCTGGCACTTACACCTCTACTCTGCGCACTTTGCTTCTTCTAGAACTCAAGTAATGGATCTTGTATAGTAGCACTACTTCTATTGTTCTCTGCTTGATATCTCTTTGCTTGTATTTTCTCATTTGTAAGTCGCTTTGGATAAAAGCGTCTGCTAAATGAATAAATGTAAATGTAGATGAGTGCTTGATCAGCTTATCCTTCAAACCCCGGGCACTGTTTGTTTATAGAAGCATGCAACCGATAAAAAAAAGGTCTAATAGTTTTAAACTTTTAGAACTATTAATTTATTAGTTTTACATTGTTAACTTATTTGATTAATATGACGATTCAAATTAAAAACATGAAAAAAGTATCATACATCCCACATACAATATGGCTTCCAATCCAGCAGCTTAAAAACTTGCACTTGATCCACGAGATCATATTACTTTACATTTAATTTTCTTGATGTTGTCTGCAGACAGCTAATTTTGTGTACATATTACTGTTGTTCAATTGAACACCCCTCCACTAGAGATACACTATATGGTCAAAAGTATGTGGACACCTGACCTTCACACCTATTTGTGGGTCTTCCACTAACTGTAGCCACAAAAAAATTGATGCACAAAAATTGTCGAGGATGTGTTTGTATGCTGTAGCATTACAGCTTCCCTTTAGCGGAACTGAGAGGCCCAAATCTGTTCCAGAATGACAATGCCCTTGTGCACAATGTGCTGATTTATAAAGACATAGTTTGCCAATGTTGGTATAGAAGAACTTGAATGGCCTGCACAGAGGCCTGACCTCAATCCCATTGCTGACTGCATGCCCGATTTCCCTAATGCTCTTAGGGCTGAAAGGGCAAATCCCAACATGTTCCAAAGCCTTCCCAAAAGAGCGGAGGTTATTATAACAGCAAAAGGGCACCAAATGTGGTGTGATGGTCAGGTGTCTACAAACTTTTGGCAATATAGTGTAGGTGTTTAATCTATCTTCACCTTCTGGAGCACAGTTGGTTCAGCCCCTAGTGTTGATACTGTAGCAGAAGCTAATTATTGCCCAACCCTGACTACAGTGTGCTAGGACTACTTTCTCCTAGCCTATGATGTCAGTTAACTGCTAAATATTTGATTTCTGATTAAATTAGAATTAGAGCCCTACTTCTCTTGCTTTATAGCCATTCCCATTCTGTATCCTCCATGGCCACCTACACCAGTGATTTGCTTGTTTGTACTCTAACAACTAGACAGGCCATGGCAGACACACTAGAACCTGTGTTTGTCCTTGTCTTTTGTTTTGCCTCACATTCCTGGATATTATGTCTGATCTTTCTCACCTTCCCCACCCCCTGCATTTTTATATGCATCTTATACTTATACATGATAAGTTGCATTTGTTAGGGAAGTCGTTACACCAGCACATATAACAGGCTGGGCATGGGAGTCAATCAGTATTCAGAGACACAAAGTCAGTGTGCTCTATTTGCCATGCTCATTCCCTATTGTGAGTGCTTCATTTATCTGAGCTGTATGCCTACATAGACCAAGCAGCTCCAATGAAGAATTTACTCCATTTAGGAGAATATGTACTGCATTTAGGAGTTAATTTGGTTATTTTGACATGGCTCTGATAGATATGTTTGCTAGTACAGAACTGCTGCCTTTCTGGTTTTCCTAAGGACCTGGATGTATTGTCCCCAAGTATGGCTGTACCACCATCCTTTAAGCCTATCCAGAACACTACAGAATCAGTATGTCTTTCTGGTAGTCCCATGATTGATTAGGATGGATCGCTGCATACTTTCCATTGCTGATGTTTCTTCTGAGAAGCTTACCAGTCAATTTGGATACTTCAGAAACAAGCGGACATTGTGACAGTCTGGAAAACTGTTATGAAGTCATCTGCCTTGTCTTTGGAAGATGATCTTTTGCATGATTAGTTAATGTGTTGATTAATGTGAAGACCCAGTATTGAGTACTTTGTGGTGCTATGCTTCCTACAGGGCCTGCTGGAAAGAGGACATTCCCTACTCACCCTTAAAGTATACATGGCTGCTATTTCAGTGTATAAATGATTCAACCTTAGATTTTATATATTCTCATATTTAAGTGTCTTCTTCAAGACTGATAGAGTTCTGCCTTGGGATCTGTGCTTGGTCAGATTGGGAAAGCTACGCGCATTGTCTTTGAGCCATCTATGCAACTCTGATTAGCTCTGTTGTCATCCAGAATCAGTGTCTCCTTACTTTATAGATACTCCCTATAAGTATATCTATATCATGAAACTTGGTGTTCCCATTCCTACTGTGTCAATGTGGCCTCTGGACTGGCTTTGTTACAATTATATCGCTCCCAGATTTTTGTTAACATACAGTAATTTCTCAATTTGTAAGCAGGCACACAAGGGATAACAGTTGTTCTTCACATTGCTTCTGGTAGTCATGCAGAATTCTTTGAAGTCCATTCAAACATGAGCCGCGTTTTCTTCTCGTACATGTCTACGTGACTGAATGCACCGTGCGCTATTTAAGTTCTAACCAAGCATACAATTGTAAGCTAATCACTGAACCTGCGATCACGAAACATGTTTATTGCTCCAAAAGCCTATCATTAGTCATAAAATAAATTATCCATTTTTACAACAAAATGCAGTTTGATATCTACTTTACTGAGGACGTACTGCATGCCAGATGTTAAACCCTCTTAAACCTCATAGTGTTTACAAGATGGTTTTTATTTTATGAACATCTGCTGAACTTGGCTCAGTGCCTGGTTAAAGGAATGCATATGGCAGCAGTTTGTAGTCATGTGTGGGTACAGGAGTATGCTTGCCACATTACTTTGACTTCTTACCCTATGCATCTTCTTTGCAGCTGCAATTAAGCCCATAGCGGTATCTTTACCAAAAGTGAGTGCACCACTAATAATAGCTTAAAGTTGTAACTTTTCAATAATGCAAATGTATACAAGTACAATTGGGGAAAGTGCCCGTTTAAGAAACAAGACTAGACAAGCCTATTTTGGCTGGACTGCCACTGACTGCATAGCATTTATCATGCAAATGTCAGCAGTGTGGGATCTCTGACAAGATGTTAGAATTTGATTGCTCTTCTGCATCTTACCGCTGAGAAAAATGCTGCACTGCTTAAAGGCATGCTAGCTTGCCAGATATTCTACTGCACTCATGTGAAAAATGTGAGTCCACTTTTTTTATGTAACTTAATATATCTCTTATGTATGTATGTATTTTAATCATGTAAGTCATTACTGAAAGTCTGGTAACCATCCGATTTTTAGGCAAGCATAAGTAATGGAACAGATAGTCTTATAGTAAATTAGCATAAATAACACATAATATTTGGTTGCTTATCCCTTGCTTGCAGTAACTGCATCAAGCCGGTGACCCACTGACATCACCAAACTGTTGCATTTTTAGTTTGTGATACTTTCCCAAGCTTGCACTGCAGTTTCTTTCAGTTGTGGTTTGCTTTGGGGGGTTTCTCTTCAGGAGGTGAAATGCTGCTCAACTGGGTTAAGGTCTGGTGAGTCATTTGGCCAGTCTAAAACCTTCCACTTTTCCCCTTGATGAAGTCTTTTGTTGAGTCTTGTGTTTTGGATCTTTGTCTTGCTGCATAATGAAGTTCCTCCCAAATAGATGCATTTATCTGTAAATTGGAAGACGGTTTCTGTAAACTTCTGAATTCATTCTGCTGCTACCATCATGAGATACATCATCAATAAAGATTAGAGAGTCTGTTCCAGAAGCAGCCATGCAAGTCCAAGCCATGACACTACCTCCACCATGCTTGACTGATGAACTTCTATGTTTTGGATCATGAGCATATCCTTTTTTCCCTCCACACTTGGCCTTTCCATCACTTTGGTACTGGTTAATCTTGGTTCCAGAACTTTTGTTACTAATCTCTGTATTTCTTTGCAAAATCCAATCTTTCTTATTCATACTGTTCATGAGTGGTTTGCATCTTGTGGTATGGCCTCTATATTTCTGCACTTGAAGTCTTCTTTGAACAGTGGATTGTGATACCGTCACCCCTGCCCTGTGGAGGTGGTTGGTTATGTTACTCACTGATGTTTTGGGGTTTTTCCTCACAGCTCTCACAATGTTTCTGTCTTCAGCTGCTGTTGTTTTCCTTGGCTGACCTGATCCATATCTGGTTGTTAGTACATCAGTGGTTTCTTTCTTTTTCAGGACATTCAAAATTGTTGTATTGGGTATGCCCAATGCTTGTGCAATGGCTCTGATAGATCTTTCACTCTTTTCTCAGCTTTGAAATGGCTTGTTTTCTCCAGTGGACAGCTCTCTGTTATTCATGTTGGTTTATCCTTTTTAACAACAATGCAGTAGACATTCAGAGCAATTAATTCTTTAAACAATCAATTTTAACAGGGCACAACTGGGCAGCAAGAAACACCTATCAGTCATTACTAAATGACTGACTAAAAGTAATTAATTTCACACAATTTCTTCAATCTTTCAGATTGTTTAAAGAGACAGTGACAAAGAGACAGTCAACTTGGTGTATGTAAACTTTTGACGCACTGGAATTTTGATATAGTGAATTAAAACTGAAAAAAATCTGCCTCTAATCGATTGTTTTAAAATGACCTCTGATGTGAACAAAGTAGATGCCCTAATTGAATTCCCAAAGAAATATAATATGAAATGTGTGGATATATACACTTTGTAAACAGCGTAGCATTACCCATGCTATTTAAGTTACTCGCAATTGTCAATTAGACATCAGCACAAAATGACAACATGATCAAAATCAACTTAATTTATTGGCTTAGTGTTAAAAAATGAGTGTGGTTATGATCTTGTAGGAGGTTAATCCATTCAAGTACACAGTAATGAGTGAAGAATAAAAATCGTTATTAAGTCCCTACTTATATCTGTGTGTAAAAGTGTCATACCTCAGGTGAAAATTTTAACAATATGCATATTTCACTACAGCGCTGTTGAATTCTCAAATCCGATTGGTCAGAAGTTATTCATAAATATTCAATAACAGCATCTTTGACTCTAGGCCTGCCTGTTATTCCAGGTTTATATTAATGCACTTGTTCTAATTTATTATCACCTCTATAATAACAATCATTCATTTTCATGGAAGGAGTCTGTAGTGTCAGCTTTTTGTAATGGTCAGTAGAGGTAAGTTAGGGTTAGGGTTAGACAGCATTTTCTGTTTTCTCAGCAAGCTGCAATTTTTCTTTTAACTAATAGGAACTAACTTAAACATAATATACAAACAGATAAAAAATACAATGTCTTCCAACCATACGTTTTCCATATTACTTACCCTACACAGGGTCATGGTGGAGCCTATCCTAGGAAAGTTGGGGCACAAGACAGGGGACACTCTGGACAGGGTGTCAACCTATCACAGGGCACAATCATTCACATACTACAGACAATTTGGAAATGCAAATCAGTCTACAACACATGTCTTTGGACTGGTGGAGGAAACCAAAGTACCCAAAGGAAACCCCCAAACCACAGAGAGAACATGCAAACTCATGGGGGGACATGGGGGGGCAGTGGTGGCTTAAGGCTCTGTGTTACTGATCAGAAGGTCGGGGATTCAAGCCCCTGCGCTGCTAAGCTGCCGCTGTTGGGCCCTTGAACAAGGCTCTTATCCCTCTCTGCTCCAGGGGCACTGTATCATGGCTGACCCTGCGCTCTGACCCCAGCTTCCTGACATGCTGAGGTATGTGAAGAAAAGAATTTCACTGTGCTGTAATGTGTATGTGACCAATAAAGACTCATTACACACAGAGTGGGAGGTTTGAATAGGTGGAATTCAAACCCCCAACCCCGGAGGTGCAAGGCGTCCATGCTAACCACTAAGCCACCATGTCCCCTAGTACAATGTATTGTTCATCGATAAATAATTTTTTTTAATTATTGACACTCACGTATTTCGTAAGATAAGAGGCAGAAACAATCAACTGGTCACAGTATAACAACTCAAAGTTTTCTAAACATAAACCATATTGGCTTCTCTCGCAGATCCTCTGTTGTGGCTTATCCGACATGAATTTATGTAAATGATTTAGTCGATGGCAAAAACAGAATGTAAAGACATGAACAGAAAAATAAGTATGCATTTATTCTACATGTGTCTCATCTGTTCAGAGTTTATGGCACTATACATCTCATTGGCTCACTTTCAGATACACGCACCGATTGAAATGTTACAATGACAGACTGAAGTTCTGCTATTGACAAATTGCTGTGATATAATGGGAATAAAGCACGTCTGGATATCAACTGCACGATAGTAACAGTAACTCCATTTCACATCAGGCCACATCACATCACCTCATCATTCCTTACTTGTATTATATCCTGTATTAGGGTTTAGGTTCAAATTGTTTTCAGAAGGTTCTGGAAAAAAAATACAAAAGGGTTTCAAATTGTCTGAATTTATATAAAATATAAACTTATATAAATTATAGCCTGTAATTTGGGTTAACCTACATTGTTTCCGAATGTATTCTTCATATTGTATAGTAAATCACTCATTCAACTTCAATAACTGCTTTTTATCCTGGCCTGGTCAAGGTAGATCTGGAGGTTGTTCTTTTACACACTTCATTATTACTTAACGTGTTAATAATTAGTTCATGTATTGATTCATTTTTATGAAAACATTATTTAAGTATTAATATTATATGCTTATTTGTGGATCATATAGAAAACTGTAAGAAATAGACTGGCATACTCCTTGTTTTGTTAGGGTTTGTTTTGTTTTTTTTGGGTTTTTTTGCTTATCCCATTTTGGATGGCTGGTGTAACCCAGGGGTCGTCACCTGGATGTGCATATGGACCCAGCAAAGTAATTCAGTAATATTGTTGCAGAACAATCAACTTATGAAAAAAGAAACTGGTCTTACTTCAACAATTTTAGTTTTCTAACGATGAACCATCTCGGCTTCTGTAGTACATCCCCTGTTAAGTCTTATCCAATCACATGCTTTTATGCAAATGAATTAGCTGAAACCAGCTAATTGGACCAGACATTATTATAGGGCTATAGGCATTAAGAAAGGAGAGGGTATTCTTCATGTGTCTCATCTCATTATTCCATGTCCATGGCGCTAGTCAAAAATGAAGAGGAAACATTATTATGAAACAAAACATAACCTTCTTTTGTTTGATTTACAGCCATAAACTAATCATTAATAGATAAATATTCAAAGGTAACGGTTGTCAACATTTTACTCATCAGTTAGTTGCTTATCCTGACATTTGTAAGCAAAGAGTCACAAATTTTAATACAATAACCCTGGTCTAGCCATTCCACAGCCTCCATGGAGCACTTGAAAGCTAATGAACGTGTTTTGAGGTATATTGAGGTTTGAGGTATCCTGCGATTTGAGGTATATGGTAATAAATGAATAATGTAGTTAATAATGCAATGACTAAAGTTCTGCTAACAACAGTGTTTGCCTTCCATAATCAGCAGTCAGGCCATGTGCCATGATTTATGTGCTGGTTTAAGCTACTGCTGTAAACATTAAAAAAAAAAAATCCTGAATGTTGAATTGTGTAGTGTTTGTTTTCATTCAGCCTTAAGTGCTATTTCAATGTTGTAGGCACAAATTAAGCATTAAGAACTTTATTCCATTGTTCCTGTTGAGATTCAGCCATGACATATCAGACAGTACATGTTAATTCATGTATGTGGTGGCTGTTCTTGTTTTGAAAAACGAACCCACACAATTTCCATATCATTATTTTATTTTCAAGCCAGATCTATGTGAATAGTTACAACCAGTCAAGGGTGTACAGAAAGGACTGCAGCCTAAATGTGCCCTTAAGGTCTGGATGGCGTCTCTTTCGATGCTGAAGGCAATGCATCAAGGACTGATGGTCTCTCTGCAACATCCAATCAGTTCCTGATGCAGTATCATCAGCATCTGAAAGCTCTTGTCTCTCTACTTTTTCAATCACAGATAAAAAAAAAAAGTTTTTTTAAAACTTAAAAAAAAAAAAAAAAAAAAAAAAGGTAGCAAAAATGGTAATTAAACTCTCTTTGAATGGGAAGACCCTTGAAACAACATGTTTTTGTAGTCATAGTGACATCTACTTTAAATGGTTTGGCTTTACACCGCTGACAAGTGACCATGTTTAGCCCAATCCCAGTGCCCATTGTGAGAGATATTTAAAGAAAGACTCACAATTGCCGACTGAGATTTGGCAAGGGCACACTAATGTTCATAGATCCCTCTGAGAGTAGTCAAGGTGCACGTAGCCTCTTCATGGAGTGCAAAAGGGCTTCAACACTAAACAGAGTTAGAATGATTAAAATAGAACCAGTCATTCAGAAAACTTGACACCATGTACACCGATGAAGCTTCACAAAGAAGAGCTGCTAGTCATAATATGGTGCTAATACACTATATGGCCAAAAGTATGTGGACACTTGACCATAACACCAATGTGGTTCTTCCCCAAATTGTTGCCACAAAGTTGGACGCACACAATTGTCTAGAATGTCTTTGTATGCTGTAGCATTAATGTTTCATTTCACTGGAAGTAAGTCTAAACCTGTTCCAGTATGACAATGCCCCTGTGCACAAAGCAAGGTCCATTAAGACATGGTTTGCCAAGGTTGGTGTGGACGAACTCAAGTGGCCTGACTCAGGCCTCCTCACCCAACATCATGGCTGAATGATCCCACACATACATGTGCCACAATCTAGTTGAAACCCTTCCCAGAAGAGTGTAGATTATTACAACAGCAAAGATGGACTAAACCTGGAATGAGATGTTCAAAAAGCACATATGGGGATGATTGGTCAGGTGTCTGCATACTTTTGGAAATATATAGTGTAGCTTACCAGCTATTAGGCTATTTTGTGTATATCAAAACAACTAAACCTGAAAGGGCAGAGAGATCCAGGGTCCATTATGGACACAATAAAGATTTGCATTTCACAAAATCATTTTAGACCCAAGTCTCAACCTTCAGTGGAAAATCTCACCTGGATAATGTAGATTTGGACCTAGAAACTGCTCCTGTAATCATAAAGACTTTGCTTTTTTATCCCAGGACTCTTATTTACAATATGCTAATACTGAAAAACCATTCAAAACATTTAGCACTGATTGACTTTATTGTATGCAGTATATGTGGATAAGTAATGATTTATAATCACACATCTGGACATCTGGTATCACCCAGAAGATTCCCTTTTGAGTCTGGTTTCTCTCAAGGTTTCTTCCTTGTGTCCTCTCAGGGAGTTTTTATTTTCCACTGCCACCTCTGGTTGGCTCATTAGGGCTCTAAGTCTACATCTGGATTTGTGCTGTTTTGTGATAATATCTATTGCTAAAAGTGCTATACAAATAAAATTGAATTAAACAAATATAACCGCTACATATTAGCAGCAGACAGTGTAGCTATCTTTAAAATTAATTTTACAGATTCAGATTCAGCTAAATAGCTAACTGTATGCATGAACAAGTTAAACAGTAAGGTTCAAAGTGGTCTAAGGTGTTTAAGGGTTTGACCCTGCCATTGACAGATTGTGAATTTAAATTGCCATCTGTGGGTAGAAGTTTTCAAGATAGTGGTTGGCCTTTCTCTCTTCTCTGTCATTCAGATAAACTCTAGTTAATCACTCGTTCAGTGTCCTTGTGAGGTTTCATGAGAAGACGGTGTGGCTGCATGTGTTAACCCACACCCTCTCAGGCCAGTTAAAGTGTATTAGGACAATGCAGACGGACTGCACAATCTCTCCAGGTGAATGTGCGACACGGCATCACGATCACAGTTGCCTGCAGAGATTATGCAGTCTGTCCCTAATGCAAATGCTAAACTAGGTGTTCTCACTCTCTCTCTCTCTCTCTCTCTCTCTCTCTCTCTCATATGATCACATCTTGATCTCCAATCCTGAACTCACATGATGCCAATGGTTAACAATGGCACTCAATGTCATACCAGCTAGTAACAGGTCATGTCAGAATTAGGGTAATAACAACATCAATGCCAGAATGGATACAAGATGGCTTTTATAGCTAGCACTTAGCAAAACCATGTTTTAGCATCTTCACATGCCTTGTTTTAAATTTGTTTAAGTCACCTCAATTCTAAAAGCTTAAAGCTAGAAATACAGTTAGATGCTTTGTAAACAAGTGTAAGCTGAAGACATTTCCAAGGCTCCCAAGTAATCAGGAAGTCTAAGGGAGCTCCATTGAAACACAGTTTGTTGGGGTAGGAAGTAGGTGGCATTAACCTATCAGGGGGCTTGATTACACTATGCTATTTAATAGTCATGTAACAACAGAGAAATAGTATATGTTTGTCCAGAAAACTCAACAACTGGGCTCAACAGCTCTGACACCAACTCATCACGCTAGTCAGGTTGTTTCTTGGACAAATAGTGTGTTCTCAAAAACATTCTTTGCAGAATACAGAATACAGAAGACATCGAATCTTGAGGTGGATAAGCTACCAAGACCAGCACAAGACCATATCAGGTACAATTCCAGTCAGCCAAGAACTGGAATCTGAGGCTTTCATGTGTGAAGGATCCCGCAAAATGGACAGTAGAAGGTGAGAAAAATATCACATGGACTTGATACACATTGACCATCATACAGAGCTATACAAGCTTCAAAATAAAGATATGTTTCTTTCCATAATAAAAGCTAGTCATGAAATTTCTTGGACACGCAGTGTATGTGTTTCTACACATTATAAAGTATTGTCTTCTTAGTTATTAATTTTTGTTGTGTAAAAGCAAAAAAGAAAAAGAAATTAAATAATAATAAACACTGACAACAAATTATCTGGGATTCATAATGAATCTAACAGGTGACGATCTACATAAAAACGTTCCTTTTTAAATTTAAAAAAAAAACAACAACATTAATTGTCCCTTGACTACACTATACTATTTATTTTAATGTTATTACTAATGACTGTATATATGTATACAGTGTTGTGAAAAAGTATTTGCCCCATCCTGATTTCTTCCGTTTCATCTCTTATTAAATTGTTTCACAAATGAAAACAAAATCTAAGATAAAACAAAGATAAATCTGAGTAAACACAAAATATAGTTTTTAAATGATAATGTTATTTATTGAAGTAAAAATGTTATTTATTACCAACTGGGCCTGTGTGAAAATGTATTTGCCCCCATAGTTATTAATTTCATAGTTACTATGAAACTGCATTCATAATGGGGTTCAGACACAACCTGGCCTAATTACTGCAAACCCTGTTCAATCAAATCAACACTTTTTCAACAGCATGAAGTTGGTTAAAAGGTCTTAACCAGTAACACACTGTCAAAATTGAAATAAATTCCAGAAATTATGAGGAAAAAGGAGATTGACATACATCAGTCTGGGAAGGGTTACAAAGCTATTTCAAAGGCTCTGGGACTCCAAACGACCACAGTGAGAGCCATTATCTCCAAACGGAAAAACTCTGCACAGTAGTGAACCTTCCCAGAAGTGGCCGACCTTCCAAAATTCCTCCAACAGCACAGCAACGACTCATCCAGGAAGACACAAAAGAGCCGAGGACAACATCAAGGGACCTACAGGCCTCCCTTGCATTAATAAAGGTCACTGTTCATGACTCCACTATCAGAAAGACCACTGCCTGGGCAACTTGCAATAATTGAGGGAAACATGAATTCTGCTCTCTACCAGAAAATCCCAAAGGAGAATGTCTGGTCTTCAGTCTGTAGGTTGAAACTCAAGTGCAACTGGATTATGCAGCAAGACAAAGATCCAAAGCATAGGAGTAAATCTTAGTCATAGAAGTGAAAGACTGATCTCCAGTGTTTGGTTGCAGTTATTGCTGCTAAAGGTGGCACAAACAGATTTTAAGTTCAAGGGGGCAATTAGTTTTTCACATGGGTGATAGGTGTTGGATAACTTTTTTTGCTTCAATAAAAAAAACATTTTAAATAAAAAATGTAGTGTGTTTACTCAGATTGCCTTTGTTTCATGTTGTATTTTGTTTGAAGATCTAAAAGTGTTGACTATTGACTATATGATATACACAAAAACAGAAGAAATCAGAAATAAATCAAATACTTTTTCACAGCACTGTAATATGCAGCGTGTCCCAAAAGTCTCCATACATAGAAATTAACACTGTTTACCAAAATGTAACGTTATTTACAAAACATCCTCTACATGACTGCTATTTCTTTGTAAACATACGGAGTCATTTCTCCCACTAAGGATGAACTCGTGTTAACACATCTGGTGTTATGGGTGTAAGTGCATGTCCATCACAACCTTGTGACAGCTTCCTGTTCCAGCCATGGGAATGATTTCAATATGTTCTTTTTTTGTCAAAGGCATTCTTTAAGGCTATCTGTATAT
>JANDJT010000168.1:7431291-7447065 GCA_024331685.1 Stegophilus panzeri
GCTTAAAGAAATTGATTTATCAACTTAAAAATTTTGAGGTAATTAGTTTCCTCAAATTTTTTGAGTTAAATGAACTTTCCGGTTTTACAGTGACTCGGTCTGATTTGCGAGCTATTTTGAGTGTTGTGTCACTTTTTTGTAACACTTTCCTAAGCCTGTTTATATAAATCTGATTATTATAGTCACTTCATATTTACTTAACTATATATAGCCAGAGATAATGGTTTATGAGATTGGACCAGTTTTGAATATTGTCCAATCAGCAATGCAAGAAAACTGCAAGAAAATATGGTTTTTAGTACTTTATATATAAATTAGCATTGCGACCTAGAGTGTTGATTGTAGCTCCAAAATGATATGTGAGGAATAAAAGGCTTGAGAGAGTGCTGTTATAGAAAAGTAATCAGTAATATCACAGCAATTTGCCAAGAGTTAAAATGTTAGTTAGCACTCACATTATAAAGCAGATCTAAGCAGCTGCTCTCTTATCAGGCTCTCTTTTTTTTCTTTATCTTGAAGTTAATATGCAAATTCTTCTGTCCTGACGTTGCCATGGTGGAAAGCCTACTGACTATTACAGACACTGACACCTGAGAATCCTTCCGTAAATATTATATAATGTCTCCTTACAAAAAAATTAACTTCCTCATCTCAAAGATGATACTTATTTCTTTGTTAAATAACAAGTTTTTAATCCGTTTCTTATTAGCCCTTGATTATGTGGAGCACGCGGCCGTACAAGTCCCTGTGCATGAGTTGTTACTATATAAACAATAACATATTAGAAAGAATGCATTCACATAAACCTATCATTTGATTGACAGCTGGCCGTACTGTTAGAGCTGCTGTTATGAAATATAACAAAATATTAGTTGTATTATACAAAACATAATATAATATTGCTTTATCATCGCCGGCTGTACCTTTCACTGTGCTTCACTCCCTGTGATGTGCCTCAAGCCAGGGTCTGATACACCGCATTTCACTCACACACACACACACACACACACACACACACACACACAAAGGCTTTTCCCTTCACCTTTGTTCAGAAGCCAGACAAAGATACACAAATGTTACACATTGAACAGACTTGCATGTTTTGTGTATATACACTACCGGTCAAAAGTTTGGGGACAGTTGACTGAAATGTTTCTCATGATCTTAAAAACCTTTTGATCTGAAGATGTATGATTAAATGTCTGAAATCTGTGTTGTAGACAAAAATATAATTGTGCCAACATATTCATTTCTTTCATTAGAAAATACAAAAAAGATCGCCATATAAAAAAAGCATATAAAACATATATATATATATATATATGCTTTGTAAATGTGTAAAATAAATTTATGTAAAATAAATAAATGTGTAAGAAAATCATATGCGAAATGTAAACTACATTTTCTACATGTGATTTTTAAAAAATTAAATTAATAAAAATCAAACAAGCAAAAACATTTTAATGAATGACACCAACACACACACACACACACACACACACACACACACACACACAAAATATCATGGCTTATCAAGTCTAAACTAATTGTCTAAATTACTGCTATTTAATTTGTTGTTATTTAATTTAATATGTAATAAAGAATATATAAAGATAATAAATATGCCCATGACATCTATGTCTATCTTTATTCCAGCTTTTATTCATAGCCTACAGATTAATAGGCTATTCAGGAGCTCCACCCATTTAGCAGTCAGTTCAGATTTTAGATTAGATAGATTAGATTAGATAGATTAGAATACATTATATTACTTTTTAAGATAGGTTTAACTAGAGTCCTCGATAACTGTTTTGTCATATCTAGTCTATATTATCTCACAAAGAGTCATTTTAACCTGATTTAATATTATCCTGAGAAATCTCTAACTATATCAAGCAAATGCCCCACCCACCCCCACATTCACAACCTAACCTATTTATGGAAAAATAACATTAGTGACACTGTATCACAGATTATAAATTTATCATGGAAAATGAGTGCTTACTGTGATCATAAGCATTCGCATATGTGTCAGAAGTCTTCGCAGAAGTAGAACTTCAGGGAAATACTGTATCAGTCGCAACATTTGTCGAACATGAGCCTCATCGCGCTCATGTTTGCTCTTAAATCAGTGCTGAAACAATGTCTGATTTACTGAGAGAATTTTGTCCTGTTGGCAACATTTTCCATTTTTTTAATTTTACTACATCCAGAACAGACAGTGAATGTAGTAAAAGTTCAGCTTAGTACACAAAGTTTCCAGAAAAACAGGACATTAAGGACACATGTACAATATCAGCTGTGCTTTGTTACTTTGCTTGCACAGCTTTAGAGAGGTCAGAGAAGATGGCCAGACTGGTTTGGGCCGACAGGAAGGCTACAGTAATTAAAATAACCACTCTTTACAACCTCGGTGAGCAGAAAAGCATCTCATAAGTCACAACACGTCAAACCTTGAGGTAGATGGGCTACAATAGCAGAAGACCACATTCGAGTTCAAGTCCTGTCAGCCAAGAACACAAATCCGAGGCTACAGTTGGCACAGGCTCACCCAAACTGGACCAGATAATCTTTTTCAGATCCTACACTCATAATAGTGCTGTGTTTGTGTTGCCATGTAATTAGAAATTTGCAAGTTGTAATAACGTAATAACGTAATAACAAGTTGTAATTTCCAACCTCAGCACATTCGACATGCAAACTGGGGAAAAAGCATGGAAGCTTCCACAAAAGTGTGTCTTTTGTTTGTTTTGTCAGAGCACATAAAGCTCATAAAAAGCTTCTTTCCTCATACGTATAAAATCACAGGACTGAGTAACTATTGGTACTGCAACATTTTGGGCTGAAATTGCTGCATAGCAACAACAGCGAATAGCATTAGCAACTAACGTTAAGGATAAGTCTAATGTTGATGATTTCCTTTTCAAAACAGTGATGAGTATGGTCAGTGTTATGGATTTAACCACATTCTGTGTATAGAATATCTGATCTAAAGCCAATACTTTACATTTACGGCATTTTGGCAGATGCCCTTATCCAGAGTGACTTACATTTATCTCATTTATACACCTGAGCAACTGAGGGTTAAGGGCCTTGCCCAAGGGCCCAGCAGTGATAGCTTGGCAGGGATTTGAACTCATGCCCTTTCAATCAGTAGTCCAATATCTTAACCACTGAACTACCACTGCTATAAAATTATTTAAAAGTAGAAAAGAGGGACTTTACACTGTTCACAGTGTGCACAGCAGTGTTAGTTTGATGTCACTTTGTAAACAGGGAAGGAACTGGTAGTTGAGAAGACTACCCCAAGTTGACAAGTTGGAATTTCAAGCTGAGAGGGTGTTTTGGTGGTTTTTACCGGTTGTAGGTGGGGACTTACAAGTTGCGACTAAGCATACAAGTAACAAGTAGGTCATAAAAAGATGCTGGAAGATATAATGTATTTCTACTGTTATTCCTACTCATAGGACCGTTTTTATAAATGCTTTAAAGGCTCTGTGAATAGCAGCAACAGTAATTACATTTCACAGAATAACATGAATGCAATTTTTTTTATATATCATACAGTAAATATAAGGCAGTGTGGGAAAACTTTATGTCACTGTGGTTAAATACCAGCAAACAGTCTGTAACATTTTTGATGTCTCAACTTTAAGAAACTCTAGATATAGCATATTTCACCAAGATGACATGAAAATATATTTTTATGTTGACTTTTTAATCTTGCCTTGGCTATCTTCCTGCAAAGATCATGCTGGGTAAGATGCCACTTTAACAAATGCAACTGTAAAAACAGTCAGTCTGCTTAAAGATTAGCATTAAACCTTGCTAGTTAACTGTTCCTCCCACAGTGAATTTCATGCTTTTGATCAAATTGTTGGATTGACATTTACATTGGCATCTATGAGAGCAACAGATTTACTTTAACTTTTATTGATTCATTCATCCTTAGTAACTGCCTGGTCAGGGTTTATATTTTGGGAAATAGAACCAATTCGGGGGCACGGTGGCTTAGCGGTTAGCACATTTGCCTTGCACCTCCGAAGTTGGGGGTTTGATTACCACTGTGAACGTGTAGGTTGCATGTTATCCCTGTATTTTTCCAGGGTTTCCTCTGGGTATTCTGGTTTCCTCCCCCAGTCTAAACACATGCACTGGCATGATTGGCATCTCTAAATTGTCCATTGTGTGTGTGTGTGAATTGTGCCCTGCGATGGGTTTGCACCCTGTCCAGGGTGTCCCCTGCCTTGTTCCCCGAGTTAGGCTGTGTGACCCTATGTAGGACAAGCGGTCTGGAAAATGGATGGATGGAGAACCAACCTAGTGGGATTAAAAAATATTGAGTTTAGACTGATTAAGAAATGGAATGATGGAGCTGTGGTCGAGGAACTGTCAGAGCCAGAATTCACACAGCATGCTGACATTGCTTGCTTTTCTACCTGTGCTTTAGGCCATGCCACTTTGGGTTTCAATCCAAATACAGATAAGGATATTTGCGGCACTAAACAGATACAGACACAGATAGTGCCATTGCATTGCATCCCTAATGCACACATAATGAAGTGGCTTATTAATTTCCAAAATGTGTTCCTCGCTAATAATATAATAATAACACAACATAACAGCTAATATCTGAGTGATTTTCTTACACTGTGCGACTTTCTTACACTATGCCTTGGCACTGGAAGCCATGCAGCAGCCCTACTGCAAGCAAGGTGCTGTGTAATTCTGCCTCCTGGCCCAACCCGAGGGATTTGAGTAAGAGAGGGAAAGAAGACAACAGAATAGAATGACCCTTTGTGATTGATGGTTTCTGCCCGTGTAATAGCTGACTGAGCAACATGTACATTTCTCACACCGTCATTATACACTGCTGCACCACAGCACAGCGCTTAGCCTTTCTTTGCCTGTCTGTTTTTCTCCCTGTCTGCTGTTTGTCTTCACTAAGGCCCTGCCAAAGTCCTTCTCCTTACTGCCACTCACAGCGTCCAGACTCTGCTGACACACACCACACCAGCAGCCACACCAGCAGTGAGAGGGCGGAGGCAGAGAAAACACTAGAACTGAGCACGGAAAACCGCTGGAGCCGAATGTTTCAGTTTGACTGTGTGAAATGGAGGTATTACTATTAGTATAATGGTTTCAGGTGAAATTTCAGAGAAGATATCATAATTGTGCATTTCTTCTGACTTTTTAATCATAACGTATTGTTCAACATTATTTACAACAACAATGTGTCCTTTCAGACTCGATACCAATAAGCTATTTCAAGTAGTTGTTTGTAGCAAGTGCAATTTTAGCAGATGTTACTTAGTAGAAAATTGTATACTTTTACTCAATCTTGGCTCTCTTTCATGTCTAAAATGGTCTGAGCTTTAGAAATGTCTTTATCTGAACCATGCTATGCCCAAGGCCCTAAAGGCCCCAAGTTAAAGCAATAAAGTACTCTCAGAAATGATAATAATTACATTTAGCTAAGCATATGAAGGGGAACAGGAGTTAGCCGTACCCCTGTCACGCATGTAGACTTGTAGTGTTTAACTGATGTGAGATGTGCACTCAGGTTAAAGTTATTAGCCTCTGGCCTTGTTGGCCTTTGGTGGGAGTGAATTTTAATTTATCCACAAGACCCCATTGGCTTTTGACCACACAAGCTTGCTGTGAGTATACGTTTGCTGGCCGGGGCCGAGGCTTGTTTTCACGACACATTCTGTGGATAACACTGTGAGGTGGTCAATACACTGATGCAGAATCTGGAGGCAGTTAGACTTTGACAGATGACTTACTGGTACATGGTGTGTTATTGAGATGTGTGTACACATACAGTAGATGAGCTACGTCCAGGAAATAAGCTCACTACAGTAGTGAGGACATCTTACACTGTCTTTGCCTCTAGGATAGTCACATGATCTTCACGATTCATGTGTAAGTTATTTGATTTCACACAAACAATTTCAATGCACTTTCACATGGGATTATTTTTTTTCAGGATTTTAGAAAATCATTTCACATGCGATCATCAGGTTGTTGGTTTTTTGGTTTTTTTTTTTTTTTTTTTACATGTAATGATGTGAGTAATAAATGAATCATATCACATGTGAAATGATTCACTAAACTCTTCTTTTGCTGAAATGAAAGCAGTATTAAATAGGTTTAGTAGTACACCAAGGCAACAGGATCTGTGTTAATGCAGCTTTTGGAAGGATGAGTAATCTTTTCAAAATGACTGAAAATGTTCTTCAGCTTCCTTAAATATGTTACATTTAAGCACATTTTAGTTTAATACTTGTGTATGCAGTAAAATTCTTTCTTCTTTTGATTTGAATAATAAGTTATTCTCAGTATTCTCAGCTCAGTAGTACTAAACCTAATTTTATACTATATAGGTTATATCATTTTAGAGATACCATTTTGTGCACTAATTTTCCTTTGAAAATAACATTTATTGGAACTTGTCGAATTATTGAAAAATGTCTCGAGGGCTAAGATCGTGAATCAGATCGAGAATCAGATGAATCAGTGAATACTTTATAATGAATGACTAATCAGTTCAAAGCTGAATCACAATGGTAAGTATTAAATTTGCATAGCGAAACAAGGTGAGTAAGCATGTAGATACCAGACTAGCATTAGTAGCACTGATAGATGATGTAAATAATATTAATGTTGGACATAAGACTCACAAACATGATAGCCAGGCCAGCTGAAAGCATACTGTAGCTCTGTCTCTCAGCATTATCCATAAACACATCACAGAAAAATTAGGATTTACAGTTTCCGACTGCTCACTCGCACCATAATTATTCAGATCTGCCAAGACTACATAAAACCTCACACCACATATCAACCATCTGCATCAAGCTCTAGATTTAACTGTATATCACTATACAGTCAAATAGCATGACTGTCCTTATGCAAGTAAGCAGAACAGGGGTGTAAACACAGCTGGGAATAAACTCAGAGTCTCGTCCTGTTGAAGGGAGGGACAGAGAGGAGAGAGAAGGAATGACAGAGAGAAATTGAGAATAGAGAAAAGTGAAGTACCTTGTTGGAGCATCTTTCCTGGAACAGGCTGGGTGAGTGTGTGTGTGTGTGTGTGTGTGTGTGTGTGTGTGTGTGTGTGTGTGTCCTGTTGCTGCTGCTGTCCTGTCTGAACAGAGGATCAGCGAGAGAGACTGAAACGCCCCCTTCGGACAGGGCGGAGAGGTGGGGTATTTGAAAGAGAAAAAAAAAGAAAGAAAGAAAAACTGCCTGGTTAATTCTCCAATCCATTCCTCTTACTTGCTCCATGCACACACACTGACTCCGCCCACTTCTCCCCACTACTCTATGTTAATATTAATACAGTGCCATTAATCTGCTGGAGAGACAGACATATGTTGGAGTGTCTCTGCTGCCAGGCTCCTAGTGTGTGTGTGCGTTTTGTGTGTTATTGGTCCATGCACTGTTTCTTCGCTGTTTTATGTCTCACAGGGCTTAAGTCACAAGTCACAGCAATGAACAGAGAGAGAGAGAGAGAGAGAGAGAGAGACAGAGAGAGAGAGAGAGAGAGAGAGAGCAGGAATAACAGCTGCATTTTCATCTCTCTGGTTCCATACCTGCAGTCCTTCCACCCTTTCAATCTGTAGAAAGAATCCAAGCTCGGACAGGGGCGTGTATAAAACAGCATGCTGTCATTGCGAGTATTGATTTTTTTTTTCTCGTTGTCTTTGCTGAGAATCTGTAGGATGATATAATGCATAGAAATGTAATGAGATTGGAAATGAATAAAAGTAAAATACTGAATTTGTGCTTGTTACTGAAACAGAATAGATGCTGAATGAACTCTCAGGGATTTTAGTTCTACTGTTTTTGTTTTTTAACCTTTTATTTAGTCAGACCAGTCATTAAAAACAAATTGTTGTTTACAGTGGCAGCCTGGCAAGAAGCAAAAGCACTTGAAGGGGATAAAAACAAAATAGAAGAGGAGAAGGGGGAAAAAAACTACACCAAGTTTTAATGAGCAATTCACTACATCTTTTTGATTTTTTAAAATTGTACAGAAGTGTATAAAAATGTAATCATGCACATGGATATGTTCACATTACCAGGTTGAAGTGACACAAAATCTGATCTTCTGTCATAATATGACATAGTCGTGATGTTTTTAAGCACTGTGCGGACACAAAAATCAAATTAGGCCCAAGCCACTTTTGTATGTGGTGCTAGATCAAGAATACAGTCCCCTCCAAAACTATTTAAAGGCCAATTCAATATTTTTTGCTGTAGACTAAAGACATTTGGGTTTGAGATCAAAATATGGAAATGAGAAAAGAATTTCAGCTTTTATTTTCTGGTATTTATACGTAGATGTGTTAAACATAGAGCATAGCACATTTTGTATCAGGCCAACCAATTTGTAGGTGAGCAAAAATATTGGAACATGTGACTGAAAGGCGTTTCTTGTTATCCAGGTGTGTGCATATATAAACAATAAATAGCTCTGAACATCTACTCTTGGTTTTAGCCTTCAGTTTCACCTGTGAATACATTTGCTGTTTAAAAGGATAAGCCAACATGAAGACAGAGAGCTGTCTCTGGGAGAAAAACAAGCCATTTTGAAGCTGAGAAACGAGGGAAAATCTATCAGCGCCATTGCACAAACATTGGTCATCGCCAATACAACAATTTTGAATATCCTGAAAAAGAAAGAAACCACTGATGTACTAACAACCAGACATGGATCAGGTTGGCCAAAGAAAACAACAGCTGATGACAGAACCATTGTGAGAGCTGTGACAAAAAACCCCAAAACAACAGTCAAACACATAATCAACAACCTCCACAGAGCAGGGGTGAAGGCATCACAATCCACCATCAAGAGCAGAAATATAGAGGCCATACCACAAGATGTAAACCACTTATCAGCAGTGAGAATCAGTAAGGCCAGATTGGAATTCACAAAGAAACACAGAGAGGAGACACAAAAGTTCTGGAACCAAGATTAACCGCTACCAAAGTGATGGAAAGGCCAAAGTGTGGAGAAAGGATCTGCTCATGAGCCAAAACATACAAGTTCATCTGTGAAACATGGTGGAGGTAGTGTCACGGCTTGGGCTTGCATGGCTGCTTCTGGAACAGGCTCACTAATCTTTATTGATGAAGGAACTCATGATGCAGCAGCAGAATTCAGAAGTTTACAGGAACATTTTTCTGCCAATTTACAGAGACATGCATCCAAATTAATCGGGAGGAACTTCATCATGCAGCAAGACAACGATCCAAAACACACAGCCAACATGACAAAGGAGGAAAAAGTAGAAGATTTTAGACTGGCTGGGGAGGCGAGATCAGGCGTATATACAGTAAGTGAGGGCAGGGAGTTAGACAAGAGGAAGATGGTGTGGCCTGTGGCATTTGATGGAACACATTTTGGGTCTTGAGCAGAGTCATTAGGACACCTGACTGCACTCTGCTAAGGCACAGGACAGAGACGGACACAGAGAATCCAGCCATCTGTTGCCCTGATTAGAAATACAGACTGTATGCAGTGGGTGATGAAAACTATATGACTTTTTTTTTTAAAGGCTAAATTACCAAACAGTGTTTTTTTTATTCCACCAATGACATAAAAAATAAATGGCAAATGTGGTTGTTTTCTCTGAAATGCCAGTCAAAAGCAATTGAACCTTGGAGAATTTCTGTCAAAGTTCCTCCTCTGAAAGCAAAAACTTATAAACATTCCAACACCTGGACCAATGAATTTTAATTAAGGTGTTAGAATATTATAGAATAGAATATACCTCAAATTGAACACATTCAGTGTTGTGTCAATCCTATGGGTTACATTACAAACTTTCAACCTTTTCCAAATGTGACTATTTACTTTCTTTACATCTATGCTTTTTTTTTCTTCTTTTCCCTAAATCATATTCTCATTTATCAAATTTAGATTAAGGTGGATAATACATACATAAATACAAATACATAAGTCATTTCATATTGAACATTGGAAGGAATGAACATTAACATTAATCACATGGAGAACTAAACCCCATCACACCTTTATTTCAAGAGCCTTTCCTTCAGTCCTGGTGTGAAATGAAGCAGGTGAAATGTCTGATGATGCAGTGGTCTAATCTCAACTAACCTTCATGTGGACATGTTTGTGTTGTTAGTCTACAGCTGCAGTGTTTAATTCTGCAACTCTTTACCATGCACAGGCTAATTTTTAACTAGCTCTGACTGATATGTCCAAAACACCAGGTAAAATTCCCAAAAGTGTTCCATGAATGAGAGAAAGTGACAAAATAAATATTTTACAGGACACTCATTGGTGGTGATGGCAAATTAAGCTTAATTTAACTTGGTTCGTTCTCTTTCTGCTCTTCTATTCTTTTTCACTTCAGTCTTTCTTTCAAACCTTTTTGCTCCTTTCTTTCTCTTTTTAATTTTCTTGTTATTCACCTTTTCATATTCCTCTCTTTCTTACTCATCCTCATTCCTACCTTTCCTGTACTCTCAAATTCTTCCTTTAATTTTTGTACCATTTCCCCCTCTTCCCTTCAATTGTTCTTTCCTTTCTCCTGTTCTCACTCAATCTCCTCCTCTCCCACCATCTTCCCCCTTTCCTTCGTTCTTAATCTCGTTTCATTCCCCCCCCATTTCTCTTTCACCTTGTTGTAAGCATCATGTTTTCTTTCAAGAAATGCAAATCTAATTTGGACTCCTCACCTTAGCTTTGGCAGAAACAAAACCTCACAGACTTGAAGATGGTGTATTTCGGTGTATTTTTCACAGAGCAACCTTAATGACATCCCTCAGGTTTGTCGAGACACAAGAGAACAAACTTGTTCATGCATATATACAACTGTATATATGCATGCCTACATGAGCCTTGCCTATAAACTCCTAGGTAAGGCAAGCCCTTTTGTGGATAAGGCTGCATGTGTTAATCAAAGAAGATTCATAAAAATTTAATTTGTTAAATTTAAGTTAATTTGTTCCATTTATAATAAATAAATTCACAGACTCATTTATTCATACATTGTGTAAGTACTACAACACTGACACATGATAGACTAAATATTTTTTATTGTGGTCATGGTTTTCAGAGTACAAAGCAATCGATTTATTACATGAAACAATCAAAAAATGGCCGAGTCCTCTGGGACACAAAGGCAGCTTTTCAACCTTTGGACCACAAGATGTTATTGTTGTGAACTGTGTTGAATAGCTTTCAGTAAAGAACCATTTCATGATACAGTTAAGAGGGAAAGCCTTGGTGCTTCACAAAGCTTCATTTCACAATCTCTACCAACATCCATGCCACAGTTAAAGCCACAGAGATCGCACTGTTTCTTCATTTGATGCAGGATTCTTTTGCATTGTGGTGCTGCTGCCAGCTGATTGGCTGATTAGAAAAGTGAAGTTGTGTACAAGTGTTCCTAATAAAGTGGACAGTGAGTGTATACACTGTCCACTTTATTAGGAACACTTGTACATGTTTGATACAGAACGTGTATTGTAGAAATGCCTCAGAGGATCGCGAGTAGCCTAGCTGCTACTCAAGTGTATTGTATATAAAAGAACTGTATCATGTGATCTCAAAGCTCAGCTAATGTTATAAGTGTGTACGGTAAAGAAGTAAAGTAAAACATTCAGAATCTGCACTACACTTAGTGGACTTTCAAATCTACATTTATTAAGAACATCAAAATAGAAACAAACACTTTTTACATACTGTCTCCTGTACATAATTCACTGAAATTAGTGTTTCACTAAAGTTGTTTTAAAAAAAAAAAAAAAAAAAAAAAAAAAAACCATTGACTAAGTGAACCAACATGATGGAATGTAGCTCTTGAAATGTCCATGTCATCAGTTTATATTGGAGAGAACAGTGAATATCCTTTGTGAAAGGATTTGTCGTCATTTTCTTTTTCTTATTTTTCCCTACATCCCTTCAAATCTCCCTTTAACTCGTATGTGATTCAACATAAAATAGTAATCTAATTTAAAAAACACCCAGCTTGTTAGGAAGGATGTAATAAGGTGTTCGTTTAAAAAAAACCAAAAAAAAAAACAGCCTAATGATCACCATGTTCAGGTGAAAAGAGCGAGATCAATCCAGCATTCTCGCTGTTAGTCACAACGTCTTTGCTAGGCTTCACCTTCTTAAAGAGCGAGGGAAGGTTTCGGATGTGGACCTCCTTCTTAAACTGCTGACCAAGAGGTTTCTGTTGAGAGGAAGAGAGTCGAGCATCAGTATGCGGGGGGGCAGGGAAGGAAAGTCTGAGTCTTGATCATTACGACTAATAAGAAAACCTGACTCAAAAATTAAGGGGAGGAAAGAAAAAAAATATATATAAATAAATAAAAAATTAAAGATATTGCAAAAATGTGATCCGATACTCAGAGATGAAAGAGGAAATAAATTACTCTCCATGACTGGGCGTTTAGCTAGCACTCTTTTCATTACACAACTGTGGCGCTCGTTCTTTAGAAGCCTCTACACACGTCGGCTCAAACAAAACAGTCATTTCCATATACGCAATAGAAATCAGTGGAGCCTGGACGTCAATCAATAGAGAATATAAAGGAAGTGGCTCCCCTTTGTGGGCGGTGTGCGTCTTACCCCTACAGCTCCTGCAATGAGCTTCTTAAACTGGTCTTTTCTCTTCTTTTCGCCAACTTTCTGCGATGCAGGGTTCATGGTTTTCTGGTCGAACTGCTCTAGCAGGTCAGGTTGGACGTTGGGGATCTGGTTCATGATGGAACGCAGCTCTGCGTATTGAGGCCGCTGTGGAGAGAGAAACAGTGTTCAAGATCATTTAGTGGAAAAGGTTCTGTACTGCTTTTACTCTTCTTGTGACTGAAGTTACAGTTTTCCTTTATTTTATAGGATGTCCTGGTTACATGTGACTTGCAAATCTGGTACATTTAACACCAATTAAAACACCATCATCATCTACACTACACTACAGGTCAAAAGTTTGTGGACACTCGACTGAAATGTATCTCATGATCTTAAAAACCTTTTCATCTGAAGGTGTATGATTAAATGTTTGAAATCAGTGTTGAAGACAACAATATAATCGTGCCGACGTATTCATGTCTTTCATTCATTTTTTTTTTTTTAAATGGACGACTTGGAGCAAAATATTCTGAAAAGCAGCCAATAAGTGTCCAGCGTAGGTGGGAACTCCTTTAATACTGTTTAAAAAGCATCTCAGGGGAATACATTTCTGCCAGGAATACATTTCTGGAAATTCTAGCCAAAAAGCATGTCTACTTTGAAGATGCTAAAATATTAAATTATTTTGATTTATTTAGGATTTTTTTAATCACGACAAAGCCCATAGCTCGGTTTGTGTTACCCCAGAGTTTCGATGACTATTATTATTCTAAAATATGGGGTAAAAATAAAAATAAAGAATGAGTGTGTCTAAACTTTTGACCGGTAGTGATATGATCATTATCTGATCACTTATGTAATGAATGCATTTCCCACTAGCTTTCATTATATCAGAAAACATTCCTCCATGAAATTGCTCAAATCAGCAGGACTGGCTTTTCTTGATTTTTCCCTACAACGTAAATACAAATAAGAAAACCTTTTAACAGGGGATTTCCCAAAACATATCTGTGTTAGTATTTAATTTCAAAAGAGACTGAGAGAGTGATTATCTGTAGTCCTATGTTCCAAAAGTGAAACATACCAGGGCATCATAGATGAGCAGGGCGAGCTGCGTCAGTACTGCGTTGCAGCCGTCATGCTGGCCATGCATCTGCAGACCACTCAGCACTCTGGTGAACAGCCATGTCACCGCATCTGGCAGCAAATTTGCACCCACCACCTGTGAAAAACAGCAACAAAATCACATTTATTTTCTTAAATCGGGTGTGCGAGGTGAAGTTATGGCCTTTTTTGGTACCTGTCTTAGTAAAGTCCAGCAGATCAGGGTAGCGGCACGCTGACAGTTACCGGTGTCCCTCCATGACAGAGAGTTAAACGAGATAGCCAGCAGATTCATGTAGATGTCCTGACGGTGGAATAAAGAAGACAGAACAGAGAAGAAGTTGAACTGTACAGAACAGGATAAACTTGAAGGGAACATGCAGGTGCCTGCTGGCACCACAAAACTCAACTCAAATATCACCAGGTTTCACCAGTTTTTCTAACTTATAGGTCTCCCTTACAGTCACAGAACCCAGAGGCCATGCAAAAAAATATTGATTACTTAATTAATTGTTCAAACAAACGAAAGTTTAACTTGAAATCAAGGTAAAACAAGTTAGAATATAAATGAAGATAAAAGTAAAACTGTTAGGAGATGAAATTTACCTCGTGTTTAAGGAGACACTTGCCCAGTTCGGTGAGCTCATCTGAAGATTGGGAAGCATTTAGCTGAGAAGAATCGGTTGCCATCATTTCCTCATCCCCTAAATAAAAAAAAAATTGGGTTGTGACCTCAAGCATCCTTTTCATTTTTTCCTCTAGCCCCAATGTACACAGCTATACAGTTCTGAATCAGCTGCAGTATATTATAAATACAGCTACTAGAATACTCATGCGTGTAACACAACTCAGAAAACATTACACCTATTCTTCATCGGTTTCCTGATACTACTCTAATGCTAGCAAGGAACTTAATACTAGTTACAGTAAGCGATCTAATAGCAGGTAACAACGTCTAACTAAATGTATATCCAGCTAGTTATGTGCTTCAATACAGAGTGGTAACATTTAATTTAATGTAACAAAGCTAGTGCATACTAATGGCTGTAATGGAGCAGTATTTGAAGAAACCTACTCTGTTAGGAATATAATGTTGTAGCAAAAATAATCAATAACGTGGTGGTGTAATTAATCAAACATTCTAGAGCTGCAGCAACTAAACGTTAAAATCGATAATAATCGATTAGGAACATCGTTGTCAACGAATCTCATTATCGAGGTACGGGGTGCATTTACTCATTGCGTTACTTCTGTTCCGAAAACACAGACACAGACCAAATAGTTGCGTCCCAAATAATATACTACACACTTACACGATACACTTACACTATACACTGTGTACTCTACAGTCTAGTGTGTGAATTTTAGACTGGTAGTATCCTCTCAACTGGAACACTAGCGAGTTTTCACTAATCGGAAGTACAAGCTAATTCATAGTCGATGGCACATGATGTCAAATGCACGTAATGAACTTGCGTGTACTTTCCTGTAGGGGAGAGCAGGGTGTCATGATTTATGAGGTAAATGCATCAGTAATATGCTAAATCTGAATACATTTTCATGACCACTAAAAGATTGTGTGATTTGTGCTCTCGACACGCCTGTAATTACCCATGTGTATGTTAAAACCCAGGACAGACTTTAAGCACTTTAAAGCAAAAATAAAAATTTATTACTGTAATGAACTGAATTAGCAAACATGAAATTTGCACAAAATTACTACTGGGGAACAATGAATGTTTAAAAACTTTTTCTTTTCTTCAATCTGAGGTTTTTGTTCAGAAACAATAATATAAAAGTGCAAATAATTAAACAAAAGCACAGAATACTACTGGCTCTAATTCTGAATCTTCGGCTTTTTACCCCCAAAGCCCCCCTGAAAGGACCCTGCTAGTGACTTTTGTCTTGGTGCTGGCACTGCTGGGGGTCAGTCTGAAGGATTTCCCTCCTCCCCCCCTCTTTGTTTCTTTTGGAGCTCGGCTCCATAATATATTATATTATTGTTTTAATAATATAATATACTATATTACACACATTATATGTATGTATGTGTATAT